>JAQIWH010007996.1:0-10751 GCA_034695005.1 Cryptops parisi | reverse complement strand
ATATGCATACATACAAACAGTACATATTTAATAGTATAGGTACATAAGACTTATACAGTAAGCCTGTATACTGTTTATGCACAAACACACACACTTACAAAGGTGGAAGAACGCTCTGTTTAATTTCTTTTCTGAACCCATGGAATGGATTGAAATATAAAAATGTTTTACATTTTTATTTTCTTTCGCATTTAAATACTTTTCCTTCTTCCTTCGTCATCATTACCTTCGTATTCCACTCCCACAAATTTGCGAATGCAGGCGTGACAAATCTTTTAGACGTGATAGTCGATTTTTTTTTTCTTGTTTTCAATGTGGGATATTTAGGTTTTTCCTGATTTATTTTTTGTATTTTTGTGAAGTATCCTTTTTTTGTGTGATTCATCGAAAGTTCATAAATCTAACTCTGTAACTATAAATTAATATAACGTTTTAAATTTTTGCAATTATTATTTATATACGAGTATAGTATAATATCTTATACAGTTATACATGTACAGTACATTCATATAAATTCATATAATAAAAGAAAACATCATATGAATCATATTGGTTTATACGAGTTTCCTTATAAGCGAATTTGCTAATATGCGACGAGTGATATGTACCCAGATGCGTGACATTAACTAGACTTTTTTTATACAATGCGATTTTGTGCCGAAATGCACAAATGTCAAAAGTTTAGAAGTTTTTGCATTCCGTGGAAATTGAAGCTATATGAGATTTCAAATTAAGCGCGCATTTTGTGGAACAGTCTACGCATAAATCGAACAGCTTGTGTGTAGTGCACATTTATATACATAACAAAATGTGGCAACTTGTAATGCTTGTTATACAACTACATATCAACGTTCATTACAACTGTTTTAAATGTTTTATTATCGTTTCATTATTACATATTTATCACTAAGCAATTAATGAAAGATTAACGTCATTTACTGATTTTTGTTTTTAATTTCACTCATAAGTGTTCGTGACTAATTCGTTTTTCTCCTTTTCCTCAATTGTACATTTATCTGGACCTTTTCAAATTAGGTTCAGCCTTGTTTTTCCAATAAGTGAAACTGCAATTAAAAATTTAGTAACAAAAAAACCAAACAAACCAACTTTGTTATTATCTCAGCGAGCAATGTCCTTTGAAAATTAAAAAAACAAAATTGAGTGACATATTCTCTCGTGAATCAGAAAATGAGAACGATCGATGGGGAACCATTTTGTGTCTACAAAAAAATCGTACAAAAAATGTGTAAACTATACCATCGCGTTTTCCTATTGTAGCTTTTGTATCGAAACAGTCGTGGTTGGTGTCAATTTTGATTTGATTTTTTGTTTTTTTTAAATTTAAATTTTGAGTTTATCTCATCCCACGAAGTTTGACGATCTGTCCGGATGGATAATAGTGGATTTTTTATTTTATTTTATATTTATTTTTTTTCATAGATAGTGTTGAGTGTCACGTTCTAACCTCACGCACTGTTTCACCACTAATGATCCTTAATTGGTTGTAAAGTAATCGTTTGCAAGTTTTGAAAACATAGTAGCAGATAAAATGGTTAATTTTTTTGTACGTTTAACGATGTTTAGCGAGTAAAAATTGTTTCCGATTGATTTCCTTAAATTTTCATTTTGGCGAACAGCCAGTGACCGAGACAAAGTGCACATAGTTCATCGCGCGTCACTTGCTAATACGAAACTCATCAAAAGAGACAGAATGAGAGTATTTGTTTTGTTCCGATTTTGATATACAAGGTGATACAAAAAATTGGCATAAATCAAAAACCGCAAGTTTAATGTAAAAAAAATAAAATGGATCGAATATATGAATAAATAAATCAAAAATTGCAGAAATACAAAAAAATAGAATTTCTTCAAGTTCGCATAAATCAAATACCGACTTACTCAACGATCGCATAAATTTAAATTCGCACAACTCCAAATTCGCATGAATCGAAATTAACATAAATCGAAATGTAGAGAAATCAAAAATGGAATTACTTAAAACACGCATAAATTGGATATCGAATTACTGAAAGATTGCATAAAAATTTTAATCCGCATAAATCGAAATTCGAATAAATTGAAACATGCATAAATAGAGAAATGGATTCTTTATATTATTTATTTTGTTTTTTTATTCACTATTTATTTCGACACGATGGTTTTTGAAAATGCGAATTTTCAAAAACAAAGCAGACCAATAAAGCAAAACTGACATAGAAAATATACAAAATAGAAACACATACAGTATATCCACATAAGACGCGGTGCGCCTCTAAAACCCAAATAACTAACTCTACATAAGACAGTGTACAAAGATTAAAAAAAGCATTTTTAATGTACTTGTTAGTAGAACTGAATCAAAATCAAAATTACAATTTTGAAGCTCTTCAAAATTAAACCGGACTTTGCTTGAATCCGGAAAGCTAGTTTTTAAAATTATTGCACTAAACGAAAAATTCGGTTTATATTTGAACACGTCTATTTTTAATGAATACATACATACAACAATGTTTTAAAAAAATATATTTGGTTGTGACATCTTGATCTCGCAAAGTATATAGTTACATCAAACTGGTTATTATTTATATGTATGTTATCATAAATAATATTGCATTGTTTCCAAACATGGACCTATTATTATTATTGTATAAGAACGAGTCACCAAAATATAAAATAATAAAAATAAAAATCACATAAAATAAAAAGATCAAGTATACGAAATTTTTTGGTCAGTAGTTTTATTTCAGGTGACATTATTATTTAATTCTTGAAATTGTTTATTCTTGATACAGGATATATAATAATAATAAATAATATAAAAAAAAAAGATCTCGTATCAAAGTGGTTCATCGTAAACGGAATAAGATGTTGTTCTAGGCCGTTGATGGTTTTATGGCATTACATTACACTTTTCGCACGTGTATGGTCTTACGAGTCGCTTTTTTACGACCGTCGGTTTGTAATTTTTATTTTATTTTACAGAGTCGTGTATGTAATAAATAGGTATGAAGCTGTGATGATGATGTGTAGTTAGACCTAATTTTAGCTGTCACTTGTTTCGGGTTCCTCCGCCTAGGTAGCTTTTCACACTGACTGACATGCCCAGTTTTTACGCTACCATTCTTGGAGTTGGTGTCAAGGAGCTTCCTTGATGAAATGTCATCTTCAGATTACACTTTTCTTATTACTACTACTACTACAATGCTTATACAATGAACAACTTTTTTCAATTGCTTTATCCGGAGTGAACTTATTTATACGCTTTATGTTAGTTTAACATTTGAGTGAGTGAGTTTGTGAGTGAGGTTTTGAGTTTTTGAAATTGGTCATCAACGTATACTGCCACCCACATGCGTATATGAGAATAGTATCCTATTTAATAAAAGACAAGAGTGCTCCTCGTTTTTCTTACTAACTATGGTAGCGCCACTGCACAGTGTGTGAAAACGCCGAGACTTATTTGACAATGGCCTTTATTTTTTTTTTATTTTATTTTATTTATTTTATTTTTGAATTAAACGGTCCATGAGGACCAAATACACAAACAAGTAATAGTAAGGCTATTCAGCAAAATTGAATCAAAGGAATTTACAAAAAAAAGAAAATATAAGTATACAAAAAAAGTAAAATAACATTTTTGTTATGCTAGATTAACATGTTTGAAAATTAACTTGTCGACATTACTAAATATATCGAGTTGAGTTATTTCGGGATGAACTCCCAATTTTCGGATGTAGAGTGGTAATTCATTCCACTTAGCCATCCGAGTGGTAATTCATTCCACTTTATGTGCAATGGGCTTAACCGAAATCAATTGTAAACGAATATCGCAAAGCAATATGTTTTTAAAAAAACAAAAAAATAAAAATTGACAAACTATTTACTAGTATGATATCGGAAACGAGACTAATTCTCTATCGCATAAATCGAAACCGCATAAGTCCAATGTAACAAAAATCGCATAAATCGAATATCGAATTACTCAAAACTTGCATAAATGAAAAAACAGCATAAGTGAAATGTAAGAAAAACCGCATAAACCGAAAACTAAATTACTAGAAAATCGCATAAATCGAACATCGAATTACGCATAAATCTGGAATAAGCTATTCAGCTATTGCAGTATTTTTATGCATTATGTATGTTGTACAGTTTCTATACACTTTGTACGTAGTATATGATTGTATATAACGTATGCTTAATAAAAAGCATTTTTAATGTACGGTACTTAGTTGTATGTCACTTTTCAGTAACAAATTCGTGAATATACGAGTCCGTTATCGCGAACATTGATCCCAGAAATGTGGACAAAATGTGACTTTTTTTTTTCATATTTTCAGTAAAATATTCCACCCTAATCAGAAGAAACTATTTACAACTTTCAGAACATAAAAGATGTGGAAATTCAAAACGTACACCACTTTTTAAAAGTGCTGTACATTGTCATACAATGTAGCTAATAAACTGAAAAACCGCACAAAATGCTAGGTTTCATATTCAAGGTTTGAAATGCAAATTAAAGTGGAAGTAGACACTCTTCTAGAATGTCAGCAGGTCGTTTTGTTATAAAATAGGTTAGGTTCTTTTCGACAAAAAAGTCTCGTGACCTTGTCCATCTATGGTGTGTTCACTGGTAGGGTTTCTAGCTTAACACTAGTGTCGATTTCAGCCAATCATAATATGGTTGTCGCTTTTGTACCTTATTTTTTTCCGGGTCGGTTCAATGGCCCCCTTCTTTTAGGATTACGTCAGCTTTGTTTCCTATTTTATTATTATTATACTTTTTTTTTGTGTTGCCAAAATTATTTTTTATTTTGTTACTTTTCTTCCCCTCAGTTGGGGTCGAACATACAATGTCCAATAATTTTCAAAAGTGAACGTGTTCTAGTTCCCTTCGACAACAGATGGCCCCGAAGAGGTCTGCTCTCAGTAGCCCAGAGGGATAATGCATTTTTATGTAGAAGAGGATTGGATATTTTTCCTCTCTATATAACCATCTGCCTCATTTATTATACAACATCAGGGATTGTTCTCACTTTACTTTCTCACGCTGTTGTTCTGTTTTTCGATCGGTGACTTTGCCGTATGTAGCAAAAATAGGGAGAGGAGTGATAGGGGATAAAGTATCCCTGTTTGTTTCACCTAAGTCGTTAGGTTTTATTTGTTTTGTTTTTAATTTTAATCGATGAGGCGATTATTGGTGAGGTAGGTAGTTGAAGCACGAGTATTAGTGAAATGAAAGTTATAGAATTTTTTTGTATATTATTATTATTTATAACCTGCATCCATATAATAATAATAATAAAAATAAAATATGGCTAGTTTTAATGTACGAAATCTGCCCTTAATCATCTATTCGACGCTTAGTGCATTTAGCAGTATGGTAAAGTGAGTGATGTTTCAAGATCCGGAAGAACACGTTCGGTCTGAAACTATGTGACTCTTTAACAGTTCACCGTGTTGAGGAGAGTTGTTTGCAGTGCAACATTCTCCTCAACACGTTGAAGAGTCATGTTTCGAACAGACAGCACGTAGTCTTCTTCCGGATCTTTGAAGATCACTCACTCCATTTTGATCGCTCTAAAACGTTTGAGCGTCGAATCATCGATTCATTGAGCTGGCAAATTAAAACGACGATAAGCTCGTCTGTATTATTGACGAAGATGTTCAAAATAAAACTGTATAATATTTAGTTTGGTGTAAAATAATGTAACTTTTCAAAAATAAATCTCCCACATGTTTTTTTAAATATTCTGGAAAAAAAATCAAATAATAACTTAAATGTTAAGAAATTATAAATAGTTCCGACCTCTTCGCAATTTTTGCACTACTCTGTACAACACGACGTTCAACGCGACTAATTTAATTAAAAATAAATATACATGTATATCTATATATTTTTTTATATTAATTCATGTATATTTGGTATTTATAGTTGAAATATTAATATTCGAAATACTTTGTAATGACGTTCAAATTTTTCTGATGCAACGTATAATAAAAATATGGCGTTTTTATTACATTATTAAATAAAAATATTTTACGCAATTTACGTTACGAAATAAAATTATTTTGTAAAATTTAATGTAAATTTCTTTTATAACTATACAATATTTGTGAAATTTATTCTCTAATCTGCATTTTTCAAAATATTTCTGTCATTTTAATTAGACATACAAAGACCCACTGTCACGAGCAATTTTTATGTGACAAGTCAAGCAATTTATGCACAGCTGTAACCGTCAGCTTTTTGCCCAACCAGTTTCCATTGGTTGGGAAAAAGCTGACGTCACGCTGGTTTACAGATTGCTCAATTCACCACACCAAAATTTCGGTGTGACGGGCCATAACGACGGGAAGAAAAATAATGTAGCGATTGGATTAGTCCACTTTATGCGGGTGGTGTAGCCTATCAGAACCACGTGTTTCTTTACAACTTTTCAAAACCGCTCAACCTGAAGTGCGGCTTGCATGACAGCTTATTGTATGAAAATAATTTTCAACACAATTTTTTTCATAGTGAATATGACAAACCATAATTTTTTTGGTCGTTTTCGTTTATTTCATTATATATTTTATATACCGGTATATATATATATATATATATTTTTTTTTTGGAAGTCAAGAAAAAATAGTGAACTTCACATCATCACTACCAAACTACATAGTAATAATAACTATTACACGGTTTCTTTTTATGAGAAGGAACCTAATAAAGAAACTACATTAAAAACTTTCCTCATTGTACGACAATGTGCGAGATGACCCTTTAAGATGCGAAAAACGAGGTGAATCTTAAAAAGAGATAGAAAATTACACTTGTGTGAACATTGTACATATACCAGCGTTATAAAAACATTACGTGAAGATAATAATGTGGCCTCGATAATTTCCTTTATAAACGATATTAATTCGAAATTTTTCGCTATGAAAGAAAACGTTAACACATCTTAACAACACATCTCTTGTTCTTATTTCATCTCTTTCGTTCCACTTTATTTTTATTTTTAAATACACTTTTACTATGTTAGCTTATAAACTAGCCTATGTTGGTTTCTGCTCTAGATATTTTATGATCTTTCATTTTAATTCGTTTTATTATTATTATTAATAATAATAATTTTTTTTTATTTATTATGAAAGTAGGAGAGTGGGTACATTTTTGTTTCGTTTTTTGTAACGCCTCATGAAGTTCGTACCGGTTGAACTTGTTTACTGTTATTTGATTGGCCGGTAGTGACCAAAAAGGTTATGCACTATGTCGTTTTGGGCAATCGATTTTCTTCTCAAGGAGTTTTTCCAATCGAAAGGTGTTATTAGTGGAAACGGATAGTCGATGGTAGAGTTTTAAACTTTATCCAAGGGCTGCTGAAGGCTAAATAGTAAGTGTTACGGATTATGGAGTATAAATAATCGCCAAAGTGGCAATTTGCATATGAGTTAAAAGTGGTGAAAAGTGCTATTAACATCCTTATCGTTTGCTAAATCTATCAAGGAAGAACTTAATAGAGATTAATAACAAGTTGGGAATATAATATACTGTTTATTAAGTGTAGCAACTGCTTGTAGAACGTTTGTTGTTCTATTATATAGCGAACGTAATTTTGTTATATGTGTAATCATATTACACATTCAGTCTTCGATTTATGCGAAATTATCAAAATTAATTATTAAATTTTACAAAAATATAAGTAGTTATTTAGTACAGTATATCAAATTCCTCGTAAATTTTCAGCGTTCGATTACTTGTCCACCATTCTCAGAATCGCATAATGGCGAATTTTTTATTATACTCTTTCATATTAGCTTCACTTGTGAGTTTGTGAGTGAGAAAATGAACGTTTTGAAATTGAACGTTTACTGTCATTTACTGTACCATACCGTTTACTGGGAATTAAACATTTACTATCATCTACAGTCGTTTATGAGAATATACTATACTTCATAGTCCAATGTGCCAAAAAACTAAAACCACATAAGTTTTTAGCATTAATCAAAAACCGCCTTGTCCATTGTAAAAAATCCAATATACAGTATGTAAAAGTCCAATATAAAAAAAACATCTCATATATAAGTAAATACATCGAAAATTGCAGAAATCAAAAATGAAATTATTCAAAACTTGCATGAATCAAATATCGAATTAATCAACGATAGCATAAATTTAATTTCGGATAAATCAAAATTCGCATTAATCAAAACGTGCAGAAATCAAAAATGGATTACAGCATACTCAAAACACCCAAAAATTGAATATCGAAATTACTGAAAGATCGCATAAGTTTTAATTCGCATAAATCGAAATTTGCATAAATCCTGCAGAATTCAAAAAGGGATTCTTTACATTATACGTGTTACTGCGTAGGAAACATACAGTATATCTAATTCCAGCCCTATATGACAGTAATAAAGAGTTGTTTAAAGAGCATTTTAAATGTACTTGTTGTACAAGTATGAACTTTATCTGTTACCGGCAATGTATAGAATCTATCGGCATTCTATAGAATGTCGAGCTTTATTTGACAAAGTATGAAATTAGCATTGGAACGGTTACGTTACGCAAGAACTTCGATTTGGTTTAAATTGTTTACTTAAATCTAGACTTAATTTTTTTATAGAGAAAATTTTAACAAACCTTAATCTAAATACAACTAACTTAAACAATTTTGTACAAATTGGTATTTTATACTTTGTCAAAGAGATCAGGCGTTCTATACAATATTTAGATTCTAAGTTTATTTTACCAGTAACATATACTGTATAATGAGAAAATATTTCTCGACCAAAATCGCATAAATGGAACTGTCATAAATCGAGTTCTTTGTCTCGACCAAATACATACACACAAAAAAAGGAAATTCGTTCTCTACCGAACCATGGATCCTTTTGGTAGTTTCCTTGTTTCTATACACTCTTCTACACACACGACCTTGTCAAGGCTTTCTCATTCTCTCCCTCTTTCTTTCTTTCATTCGTTGTTTTTTTTCTCTCTTTGCTCTCATTCTTTTCCTTTGTTGCAAATGAGCACGCAATCCTTTGTTCTCTTCCACACTTTGATGGTTTTTATTTTACTTGGTTTGGTTTGAAAATCTCCTTCTACATGCTACTGTACAGGAAAATTGGCACTTGCAGATTATATCTCCAAAAAAGTGCGACAATATTGTTTTTCAATAATTTTGTCAATTGTATAAGATTTAATGTAGCTTCAGGTTCAATGGGCTACATGATACATATTATACGCCCATTGAAACATATTACAACTCTTTGAACACCATTATTTGTACACATATTTCAATGTCAAGTTAGAAAATGACAATTTGTTTTTGTTGACATTTTGTTTTTCATTTTGCTAAATTTTTTTGCATTAATTGAAAAGTACATATATCGAAACTCCCATCAAATGAAAATACTATAGCGAACAATTCCAGTTGTAGATACAATAAAAAATCGCATAATAGCGAAATTGTATCACATATGACGAGTATCTTAAAGTGGTTCTCTATCGTCTCATAATACCGAAATCGCATTTCCGGAAACCTCGTATGGGGAATCGAAAAAAAAAAGCGTGTATCGGAATTCTCAAGAAATAGAAAAACTTGAGCAATCAGTCACTTGTGCATTAAATTTCGTTATTATGTAAAAAAAATTCGTATAATAACGAAATTTCTTCGCATGTTACGAGCATCTGGGAGAATTTTCATAGTAGCGAGAATTCGCTCATAATAGCAAAATCTTATCTTATAATAACTCGTATAAATCGAGGCTTTCTTGTACATTTCACTGCATAATTTTTAAACTAGCACTACACGGCACTGCATTACACTGCACTATTTTGATATATTAATTAATCGTTGACTGTATCAATAATTATTAACGCAAAACAAAATTTATTTTAAATCTAATTTAATTTTCTTTATTTTTCGTTTATTTTTATCGGTCAGTATACTAAATGAATGAAATGGGATAATGGTTTCAGGTCTATAAAAGGTGAAGACTATAAATAAAGAAAAAGGTTATCAGTTCACGACAATAGTGTTTTTCGGTTACAAAGAACCACCCCTTAGGCCTACTTAATGAGAAAATGACAAAAGAGTTGTGTGACCCGATCGTTTTTCGATATCTCTCTCTACCAGCCACGTTATCGAAAGTGATGATGTCACTTTTAGATTGTGTGCAAATAACGTATCGAAGGTTAGGGACGAAGGTTGGTCATTGTGTTTTCTTTATGTTGTGTTTTATATTATGTAGAACAACGAGAAACAGAAGAGGAAAAAAATGGTATCACTTTCCATTTCATTGTCTTTTGTGAAATATATATACGCACGAGATTTTGATATTAAGGAAGTGTAGGACATTGTGTCACGAGTCATGATCGCACACTATGATCATATAGGTTACCTAGTTGTTACAATACAAGAATAGAGATGGTTGTGGTTTTAATTGATTCGTGCTCAGTTCGTTAGGTCGTACAACACCTTTTGTTTTGGCTATAATAATCATAATGCTTTTGTTTCACGATTTTGTTTTACTTTTTGCACAGACCATCACTTTAAATTGTTAACGAGGACGTGTAATCGATTTTGACAGTTGACATCGTTAATGAAGCTTATGTGAGAATAGGTGGTTTTGTTTTGTGAGGTTGTTCAATTTTGATTTTGGAATATCATAAGCGTTACAGTTGTTGACCGTTACAGTATATGCATTTATTTGATGTGTAGTTTATATTATTAGTAACTATACATACTATACAA
>JAQIWH010007995.1:0-10752 GCA_034695005.1 Cryptops parisi | reverse complement strand
TATATGCATATCCAAACCTATTAATATTACATCTATCATATGCTACAAGTGATGATTTATTATGTTTGCATAGAACACTGCACTACAAAAAATGAATAAAAATAACTTACAGATAAGTGATGCATATACACCACAACTTTAACAGTCACAAAAAAAACTTACACGACTTGCTAAATTTATATACGTACAATATTTATATGTCACCGGTAATGTATAGAATCCATACATTGTTATTGTTATTGCTTTTATTCGATCCAAAAAAAAACATTAAAAATAAATGTACAGAGAAAACAGCATTAAAAGTATTAACACAAACAATAAGTAAAATACAACATCTTAAGTCATACAATTGACATAGTTTAAAATTTGTTTATCAAAATTAGTCTAACCAGATGAAGTGGTAAAAACATGATGGTCAGCCATTTTTCGAATACGGAATGGAACGTCATTCCATTTCCGGAAAATGTTAAAAGAGAATGGGTTATCTAAACCTCGATTGGCATTATCGAAAAAATAAAATTTAAAGAAATTGCTCGAACGATTGAATTTCCTGATTAAAATATTTAGAAACATAGTGCAAAGAATGATCGGATTGTATACTAGCCTCTTTTGGCATAATATTAAATTAGCTTCGAAATAGTCACGTCATCTGGGTTTAGGTTATGTTTAAAATGTAAGCCTAAGTTTAAATTTAATTTGTTTTTTTAGAAAAAAAAAATAAGCCGACTTAACTTACCTTAAGTAACCAAAACACTTCCAATGTATACAAGACATTATTTCATACTTTGCCGAAAGAAGCTAAGCATTGTATACATACAATGCTTTGATTCTACTCATTGCCGGTAACTTATATACAGTACAAAATATAAAAAATGAGTGACCCAGTTTTACGTGAAATCGCAATATGTGTAACAATTACCGCCACAAATTAAAACTTTTGCGCGAGGTTAGTTATGAAATTGCACTGACAACACCCGATAAAAAATTAATACATTAGAAACAAATAGGTTGTTAGAAAGCTAAAACTTCGTTAAATGATATATTTGACGTTACCACGTGTCAGGTATAAATTAGTTTTTTTTTCCTCGAATCTATCCATGCGAGAGCACTTTCCAGATTGACCGTGTTGTCATGGTAGCAGAAATGACTAACGTGTTCATGTTGATGAACATGAAAGCAAGTCATCGGCCCTCAACCAGAACCATATATACACACATACAAAAAAAAATTCACGAGTGTAACATTTCACCCCCACAAAGTCATTAGCACATCACCCTAACGAGCAAAAACCATCAAAGTACATTACTAAAAAAAAAAAAGTTGAAGCACCCTGTATACCAAATCGTATATTAATACAAAACGACGTAAAAGCAAAATACAGCGAAATCGCAAATCCGGAATTCGCATAAATCGAACTCTGTGTATACTGTAATGTATAATAACTGTACATAATTAAACGTCAGTTCTGAGGTAATCCATTGTATTCTATTGTTATGCATTATACTGCCTTCAATGCACTTTTGTCCTCAAAAGACGTGACATTCAATGAATAAATAAAATAAATAAATTATTGACTAGAATCTCAAAACTCATTTTTTTTTCTATTAACGATAGAAAAAAATAATTATTCGATTTACGATAACTTTACGAATACGATGTCAGCGGTTTTTGGGTCATTTAAGAAAAAATTGCATATGTAAGTATTCCAAGAACTTTTACAAAATACAGCGAAATTCGAAATTTGCATAAATCTAGGTCTTACCATAATGTAATGCAAAATGACTACGTAACTAAACTTCATTTTTGAGGCAATCCATTAAATTCAATTATCTATTATACTGTATTTTACTGCACTATTGTCCCTAAAAGACACGACAGTCAATAAATAAATAAATAAATAAATAAATAGATTATTGATTATAATCTTATAACACATTTTTTATATGTATAAAAAACAATTATTCGATTTACGATAACTTTACGATGTCAGCGGTTTGTGGGTCATTTAATTGGACTCAATTAGTGACACCCATTTTTATTAACGTTTTTGGGGTTTGTTGCGTGTGGTGATAACACTCTCTTCAATGCATTAATGTGTTTCTTTTATTATTTATATACTCTTTTTTTATGCCTTACAATTTATCAATGTCTCCATTAACGCTATTGTTTTTTATAATAATTACTATATTTGCTTTGTTTTTCGACGTTAGAATCCAATCGTCTTCACACTAATTGAAGCTTTTCCCTTGAATTCCATATAAGCCTAGAAATTTAATCAACCTAAAAAAATCTAATGAATATCAAGTTCAACTCATTAATGAATATCGTTAAACGAGGGTTCGCGGTAAACTGCTCGACAATCAAGTTGTTTTTTTTATGCGACTGACATCACAGAGCCATACTAATTATTGCAGTGTGCAAATTTTATTTCCGTGTGCTAAAATCACAATATCGAAGTTGAACGAATTTGCGAATCGCATTTGAGATTCGACGAAAACTGAGTCACGCTCTGCCCGACAGAAAAACCCACCGAAATCGGTTTTGCAATTATCGAGAACGTAAAGGACAGACGACCGAGATTAAATTCAAATTTTTGCTTTTAATACGCATAAATATGTATGAAAAAATATCGGATCGTGAATACTGCAAAACTTTAAAAATTGTCTTATAAGGAAATTTATTACTAAACTCGAAGACAATCGTCACTGTAAACAGCAACAACTGTGAATGCTTTCCTGTGAAACACGGTGCATATCTACCGCTTGCCAGCGCTTTTCGGCTGAGCATAGTGATTAATGAAGTCATTTTATGGGTTTTCCAGCATAACACAGCGCATTGCTACAGATTTTGTAGGCTTTCCAGCATAACGGAGCGCATTGCTACAGCTTTTGTAGGCTTTTCAGCACGACACAACGCATTGCTACAGCTTTTGTAGGTTTTTCGGCACAACAAATTGCATTACTACAGCTTTGTTGGGCTTTCCAACATAATACATGTACACGCATTGCTACAGCTTTTGTATGTTTTCCAGCATAACAGAGCGCATTGCTACGACTTTTGTATGTTTTCTAGCGCACTACGCTTGACACAACGTATAGCAATTTCAGGCTTTCTTACACAGCGCGCGAGCATTTTCAGCTTTAAGCATGACTACAGTTGTCACACGGATTTTTCGCCATATACCGCATACAATTTATACTGTATATATTTGTTATGCTGTATTGTGTATTTAATTGAGAATGTAGCAACATTAAATAAGAATATTTTAAGTATTCAATTTATGTGTTTTTTTTTATATATACGACGGGAGAAAATAACCCAGATGACTGTAGTCATATAAATGAATCAAGTGAATAATAAATGTTTTTCCTATTGTTATTTTCTTTCACTTTTACTTGTTGTACGTTAAATTTTTCGATCTGCCTGATTGTATGATGAAAAAATAAAATAAAATAAATAAAATGATAAAAAATTAAAAAATATTCGACAAAAGTTTGTTATTTTACGCGGTGATGCACAAGTGACTTGACTGGATTATCAGCTGCAATTTTTTTTGTCATTTAATAAAAATTTCGATATCTACGATTTTAAATTTTCACGAGTGTTTCGCAAAACTTAAAACCTCGAATAAACCAAAAACCTGTGTAATGGTGATACTATAGGAATGAAATTCAACAATTACACAATTCATTCTAACAATTCCAATAAACAACCATACTCCTTAACAATGAAAAAAAAAATCTAGCATTTCCAGAAATTGAAAATCTATACCTAAAAAAAAAAACATTACAAGAAATTCCGTGCCGAGAATCGCGAACGAGGGTTAAAAAAAGAAACCGTGAAAGGAAAATATTCGATCAATTAAACTACAAAAAAAAATCAAAGTGGCTGAAACATACGTCATCATTTTTTCATAACCAACGTTACAACAACAGGGCTTTGATGTACGATGGACAAACCTCACGTTTTTCCTGACAACCCATTTTTACACTTCAAAAGGAATGTTGCGCCATATGGGCCTGGGAATGTTTACAGCAGTTGGGATTCCTCGATTAAAAATGAATCGCGATGAATTGACATTGGTGTGAGTGTGTGCACGCACACTGTTCAGAGATGGGAAATGTCTCGAAATAAACCGTGCAGTAACATCTAATTGGGATGATGGTGCAATGGTAATTTTCATTTTTATGCATAAGTTGAAAATGAATTTTTTATTTCTGCTAAAAAAAAACCTAATTCTGCTTTCTCAATACGCAGAATTCTACAGGATGTCCCAAAAATCTCGATGCATAGTTAGGCTAATGTTCTTTTCATCGAAGATCATTTGAAGACTAGTACAATAAAAATGCTGTTTAAGCATACTCTTTGTATACTGTCATATACAGATATACATACATAATGCAAAATATCTATTTTTTTAATTTTGTATGTTTAAATTTATACGAGTTTCGATTTATGCAAATAAAAATTTATGCAATCTTTGAGTAATTCAATATTCAATTTATGCGTGTTTTAAATTATTTCATTCTTGATTTCTGTACGTTTCGATTTTTGAGAATTTAATACGAATTTCGATTTATGCAAATTTAAATTATTTAGATATTTGATTTATGCGAGTTTTAGGTGAATGCGGTTTTTATTTTTTTGCGAAAAATGTGGTACATTGGACTATACAGTATATTCTAATAAACGAACTGTAGATGGCAGTATAGTTCAATTCCCAAGTCGCTCACTCACATGTGAAACTAATATAAAGAGTATGAAAATTTTGACCAAAGAACAACATATACAGGGTGCCCCAAAAATCTCCATACATTAGGATAGTTAACATATTTTTTTTTTGAAAAATATACCTATTACCTACAAAAGTTACAAAATACTCCTAGAACACGTATAAAGACTTTCGGTACACCGTGAATCCATATCAAAATAAAATTCTACTGACGTCTGTCTGTTTGTACGGGTATAATGCAAAAACAAGGTTAAACCGTTTTTCCAAGAAACTTGACAATTTTAAAATTTTATATAATCTTAATAAGAAAAATGCAGTTAATCACTGCAGGCTACTATGTCATGCACGATAACGTTTCAACTTGAATATTTTATAATTTTCATAGAAAATTTAAAAATGTTATAATGAAAAATGCTATATTTAAAAATGACTTAATTACTTAACATCTTAAATTTTATGCAAAAAGAAATCTTAGAAGTAATTCGGGATCATAAATATTGATGACCATTAAAATAGTTGTTAAAAATTGCATTATTTCAGCGAGTCATGAGCTTTAACGTTACCATACATTATTAAACGTATAAATTAACGTTTATTAAGAGGATTAATCTTATACATAATTGTGAACTTTGTCATCAACGTAACCCAACAATATAAAAAAAAATATGCACAAATTTAACCTAAAAATAATATACACTACGAGACCAAGAGTTATGCGAGGATTACGTTTGTACGAAACTCTAGCATAAATCGGTCTACAATTTACTTATTAAATAACATATATCAAAATAAAAAAGGGATACTAGTGCAGGAGCGTTCAATTCCTTGAAAACCACTGAGTAATTCTTAATAAGAATGATCCAGGTCTCCCTTCCTAATTCCGCTCTGTCTTTCGTCCGCTCTATCTGTTGTAGAACGAATTCCAATGGTCACTTTCGTACCTCGCAAGGCACTGACCACCTGCGTGACCTAAATCTGTGTTGGTCACCCACGGATCCACCCGTCGGGTGACGTTCTCAACACGTCATGAGCCCCGACCCCCCGTGCATGGCACGGGGCTACTTCTAGTATTGCAATAAAATAATAACACGTACATTAAAAATGCTTTTTAAGTAGACTCGTTATATATCCTACTATCATATACAGATACACTGAATGTACATACAAACCGGTAATGCAAAAAAAAAAATTATTTTTAATTTCTGCATGTTTCAATTTATGCGAATTAAAACTTCAGCAATCTCTGAATAATTTCGATATTCAATTTCTGCATGTTTTGAGTAATTCCATTTTTGATTTCTGCACGTTTCTATTTATGCGAATTTTGATTTACGTGAAATTAAATTTATACGATCGTTGAGTGATTCGATATTTCATTTATGCGAGTTTTGAGAATTTCATTTTTGATTTTTCCAATTTTCCAATTATTTATTTATACTGTATATGCGATTTTTTTTAGATTAAACTCCAGCGGTTTTTCAAGTTTGCGAAGAATTTATGCGGTTCTCGCTTTATGGTTTTTTTTGGTATTGGACTATACAATGTATAATGACTGTAGATGGCAGTACACGTTCAATTCTCAGTTCACTCACAAACTCACAAGTGAAGCTTGAGTTAGTAAAAATACTAAAAAGTATAGTAAAAATTACTAAAATAAAATTAAAATAAGCAAGAAAATTTCGTTATTATGCGATTTTGTGCGATGGTGCACAAGTAATTGAAAATATTGACACCTGCTACATTTCTTTCACAATGTGTACACCACATGCGGAGCATAATGCTGCCTATCAAGCTGCACTCATCCACTGCAGATTCTCTATACTATTTTATGAAAAAAAAATCTTGAGATGAATCGAATTTTCAATTTATTAAAGTTTTTTCGCGAAAAAAAAAAGTAAAAAATCCCTCAATCCTCGCATAAATCAAATATTACTCCCTGTATAAATGTCACTCCACCCACCACACGTTTTGAAACATTTTACTTAAACGGTTGACCTACAGTATGCCAAACATTCACAATTCTACAATCGATAACTTTCACCCAATGCCCTACGGAGAATAAAATTTCACAGGTTTAATTTCATCAATCCCACACGGTATATAATCCAACCCCCAAAATTAATAACCACCTTAAACGCCTTTAAACCAAACCATTCCTAAAATCCATACTACAAGTATTAACACAGGTACAATCCCAACTCAAAAAACATACAATCCTTTTCCTTCGAAACCTGAAAAAAATAAAACCGAGGTACCATTCTCACCTCCCAAAACTGAAATAATACATATAATCATTACGTCGGCACATTAGGTGTAATTAAGACTCCCCACCAACCGCCCACGCATAGTGTGTTAGCGTGAGAACAGCTAAACGAGTGGGATCTCTCAAATGACGTCGTCGACATCGTCAGATACGACGATCGATTCTAACAGACAGCTAGGCAGGTGGGGAGAGGGTAGGGAGTGAGAGGCTAGATATAAAAGGAGCAGGTCGCCATCGATCGGCCGCCTTTCCACTGCAACCAGTCTTCAGTCGTGGTCGTCGTCGTCGTTGTCGTTGCCACCACCACTCGTCATTGTCACACGATGGTCGTTTCAGCTATTTTCTTTGGCGCTGGTCGTCGTCGTTGCGTACCTCCTCGCTCCTCGATTCTGCTCGTGCTGTTCGTCGTTTTGCAGTTGAGTGGAACGGCATGGAGTCTCGGTGGATATCGCCACCGCAACCGACAGAACCCGTTGGCCTACTACAGCAACTGGGGATATGGAGGACCCATTAGGGATAGCGTAAGCCTCACACTATTTAATACATACTGTACAATGGGGAGTTCGAGAAACTTCCCGGAAAATTGAAATAGACAAAACACTTTTCCGGGAACTTTTTGAAACACTCCACGCACATTCTGTTCTTGTCTTGCTTTGGTTTTAGTAAAGCGATTTATGCGAGTGTTAAACAAGAGTTGACCCCTTACATCATATTCAAGGGTCAACTCTTGTTGCGCCGACTATACATTCTGCGAAAATCACGCATATAACGGGTAATTAAATTTCTTTTAACACTGATTCCTTACAGCCATTAAGATATATCATATTGAAGAGTCAACTCTTGTTGCGTCGACTATACATTCCGCAAAAGTCACGCATATACCGGGTGATTGAAAAAATGTTAACACTTAAATGAGGCATCTGAAGCCAAAAGGAACTAACTACAAATTTTCGTGTTCGGTTATTATTGGTCTAACAAAAAAATACACCTAGTCTAGATTTTACTAACAATAAGAACTAACGTCCATTGTTCACGTGAAAATCATGTAAAGTCAATAGCTTATGGCTGAGCATAGGTTCTAAGGCTCAATTCGATTCTATTTTCTCAAATGTGAAAAAAAAAATGTTGGTTAGCTCCCTGTGACTTCAGACGGCTCATATATTGTGTTAACAGTTTGTTAAATGACCCCTGTATATATATAAACGTATACAAACACACACGTCGTATTATGTAGGCTATACATGTACTGTGTAAAGTCACAAAAAGGGACAAAGGAGTAAGGGCGTTCAATGACTACCGAACCAACTAACAAAACCTTCGCATATAACAAGCATCTGAAATAAGTTCGCAAAATGTGCATAGCATAAATATAATTTTCTTTTATGAAACAAACGACTGTACGAGAGGTCATTAATTTATGCGCAAGTCACATTCCGCAGAAATCACGCAGAAATCGAAAATCGAATATATGTCGAATGGAAAAAAAGAACAGGTACAAAAGTGTTCAGTTACTTGTACACCAAGTAAGAATCGCATAATAGCAAAGTTTTCTTACCTATAAGCAGCAACTGCTGGAACGATTTCTCAAAGCAAAGTCGTATATTTTATAATGTATAGCTTTAAACGTATATATTTTATGTTGTATACTTTTTCAACACAATAGTTTTTCAGAAAATGACTGAAGTGATCGATATCCGAGGTTACATTCTGCAAAAATTGAACGTCGTTTATCTTGAATCGCAAAATGTGCCGGAGCGTTTGATGACATGTACACTACGACAAGAATGTCACAATAACGATATTTTTTTCGCTAAAAAAACGAGCATCTGGAAGAATTTCTCATAGGAAAACCTTTTTTATACGAGTCACATTATGTTATACGTTTACCCTTTAACATTTTCTTTTGTAAGCCTAACAAAACAACCTTGATTAGCGCCGAGTGTTACATTCTACCTAAACCTCTCATAAATCGAAAATCGTTCATTCCGCACATCGAATCACAAAAAAGAAACAGGTGCATAAGGATTCAGTGACTTGCAAAATCACAGGATGATAGCGAAATTTAGTAGCACATATGGATCGTATTAAACCATAATGAACTAACTCACTTATTCACATTTTCTACATTAATGCATAAAATGAAGCCACTAAGTTGTAATCTACTCATAGACCTATATCGCTGAACAAATTAGAGAGAGTTACACGGCACTATAAGCCATTACAAGGGCCTGCAACCCTATGGACAAGCCATACGTAAAATCATTGTTTTTCTCAAATTAAACTTGTTTTTTTGTTTTGTTTTTCTTTGACTTAATACGGTATGGTTTAAAACGATTCACGTAAAACATCTTTCTCTTTTCGTAACATTTCACTTTTTACGTGATTAAAAAACTCGCATTGAACAAAAACTTCCTGTACAACTTCTCCTACTATTCTTGTAGAATTTCCTGTACTTTGTCGATCTAACTAAAAAACCTGTATCTTTGTTTTGACTACGTGATGAAGTATATAGTACAGTTTACAATAAATATAACGCCCAGTATCTCTCTATTACAACCACCGCACATCATGATATGTGAGATGGCTGAAAACAAAATTTCTTCTTGGAACATATTGCACATCGCTCTAAACTTGAAATCGATATAAAACTCGGAAAAATATATCATATTGGGATCTTTATTATCCTTGTTGGGAATAGTAAACTGAGGCGCTACAACAACTGAGGGTTGAAAACGATCCGCTAGAGACAAAATAAACTAACAGATGAAACCAAACGAAAATAAAAACACTTCGACACTACAATATCCCGATCTGAACCTCGAATAGTAAAAAAATGCTACGTGGTACACTACAAACTCGATTATCCGAATGTGATGAAACCATTTCGATTAAACCATTTCGATTAAACAAAAATTGAGATAATCCGGAAATTTAATGCATATACCTGGTTTGGTATTTAAAAAAGCTAACAGCGTTGTACAAGTTAAAAAATGTGAACATTTAATGAACAATGTACGGTATTAACTTAGAACAATTTGTTTAATAAATTATCCATAGTGAAGCACATATGTGCCATATGTTTTTATATATACTAACCTAACCCCCAACCTCATAACGTTAATAAATGAAAAAATAACAGTACAAGCAAATAGCGCCACAAACGGCTGTCTCAGCTAATCAGAAAGTACCAAATCTCTATTTAAGTCCTTGTTAACGAAAAATGTCCAAAAATTGAATCCCACTCCGTCTTAAAAATAATCCATTATTACAATTAATTAGGAAAATTCATAGCCATGTTTTTAATGAACGAATTGAACCGCTATAAATCCAAAGTTAATCCTCCTCAAACTTGGCGTTAATCGTTTTTTCATCGTTGGCCACATCATTAACTGGTATCAATGTAAAATCGCAATGTGTCACTTTTGACGCATAAGGAAAATTTTAATCGCTCAAACATCACTAATAACACGACAGACACTTTTATCAAATTACACCAATTCAAAATTGATATCAATTGCAGTATCACTTTTCAAAAGCAGTGATCATTATCAAGGTTAATTTCTAGCTTAATACTACGTACTTCTATAATGTCAACTGACAGACATCAACACCGAGACAATGGCTATCAACGTCTGAAAAGTGTCATTGCCTAAACGTTTTTTTTTTTGTTTTTTTTTTTTTTTTATTTTATACGATCACAACAGGATCAAGAACAAACACAAGGACATAATTCATAAAATAAACATACACCTATTAA
>JAQIWH010007994.1:0-10752 GCA_034695005.1 Cryptops parisi | reverse complement strand
TATTACATGGCAGCTGCTGCTTAATGATTTTTTGTCAATACACAAATATAAATATAATAGTTTGTCTAATTGTGTAACGGAGAGGAGAAAACCGCGGTTAACCGAGGTTTTCAAAAATTACAAACCGAAAACCGCGGTTTGTAATAGCCCTGTGGCACCCTTATACCGTTCTAGCAACAGTGGCTGTAGGTTAACAGAAACAATACCTTGTTTTTCATATTCACTCATGCCTGTTGCTCACTGGCGATTTATGGGAGGGATTTAGGGGGTTCACCCTCTTTCCTCCCTCAAAACATATTTAGTTCGTTGATGTGTTTAATACTGTTTGGATGTTTTTATGGAAAAAAATGGCCGAATTGTGAATTTTCGGTCTACACACTCAAAACAAAAAAAGTTTGAGTTTGGTAAATTCTGGAGTTTGATTTGCCATGAAAACAATATAATTTTTAGGCATGCTTCATGAAATTTCAGATGCCCCCCCTCGTGCCCAATTCCCCAAAGTCGGTTCTAAATCCGCCACTGTTAACGCTTTTGCTCTATTATCTGATTAATTTGTAGGTATTTAAAGTACCGTCAATTCAATATTTTTAAAAGCATAAATTATATTACAGTTGAGTCTTTT
This sequence comes from Cryptops parisi, assembly GCA_034695005.1. Taxonomy (NCBI): domain Eukaryota; kingdom Metazoa; phylum Arthropoda; class Chilopoda; order Scolopendromorpha; family Cryptopidae; genus Cryptops; species Cryptops parisi. Next base: position 10,130 of record JAQIWH010007994.1, on the reverse strand, counting down.
TATGCAGTCTTTTTAAATGCGGTTCTCCTGAAGGGGGTCCTTGGTTGTACTGTATACCTATACGAATAGCGTGTTCCGATGATTTTTGTTAAGCTAAGAACACTTATCAATTTATTTTAAAATTTTCACAAATGAACTTGCTTGGATGGAAAAGGTTTTGATGCCTTTAGCAAGAATGCCAACAAATTGCTTGTGGATTATGCCTTAAGTGACGATGTTGATATCATTACTGGGATATTAGATACCGTCTAATTTCACCTTATTTCAGTAGATACGGTCTAAAATAAGATGAATAAATTTTTTAAACAAATCTATTTAATGTTCAAGTTTTATATCAATTTTTTTCTTTTCGAAATTTAGAGCAAATTTTCTTTCTGCTTTTTAGATGTGCAAAGCATTTTTATTTATCCGAGTTTTCATAAACTTTTTAATGAAATTTTTCATTATATTTAATTCATTGTTTTGATTTTATGCGGTTTTTGATAATTAAGGAACGTATCCCTAATTTTGCAACGTAGCCTATGACTTTTTTGTGCGATTTGTTTACATGCGGTTTTATGTGGAACGTATCTACCGCATAAAAAGAAAAAGAGACCCTACTGTATATTATAGTGGATTTAAAACTGTGGATTGAAAAAGAGATCCTACTGTATATTATAGTGAATTTAAAACTTTTCGATAGGTTGATAAATCGAAAGTTGGTAAATCGAAAGTCAACACAGTTGAGTTTTACCGTTTCATCCAAAGATGGTAGCGTGATCGGCGATTACGTCATTAAACCAGTTTCGTTCTTTCCAAAGTTGAAACATGGCTCACATTTCGAAATGTGGAGGTTTGAAGTGGATCTCTACATTTTCCTCAATCGATTTCACTTTTCAGCAGTCGTTGTTGTATGTAATGCATAATGTTATAAATTTGTATGTTATAACTTAATATTTGTATGTGTCAGCTATCAAAAAATACTGTACGACGTGTACTTTATCCGACTTACTTGACGAAGCGTCAGTCGGTGTATTCTCTGATTTGGTGTGCTCAAGCGTGTGTGTATATCGTCTAAAATTAGTATACTATATATCTACTACAAAATAATCTGTCACATGCAAACTATCAACAACGAAATAAGAAGCAAAACGATGTAGCGAAATTTGAATGAATCTTGATTTTGTAACTCTAGATTTTTTTCTTCAATTAGGAACCATACTTCATATCGACGTAACCTGCGAATCTTAGTATCTATTAAATAGAGTGGGTGGACCTTTCATGACTATGACATCCAGCTGTGCAAAGACCATCTTCAAAAGGTAAGAAATGTATTCAGTTGCTTTTTGTGCAAGCAATTTGTTTATACTGTAACCTACTATACTGCATGTGCTAGATGCGTAAAAAAAGTGGCGTGTCACTTCAAAGAAGTTTTGAGAATGTGTTTTTACTGAACAATGACTGCTCTGCAACAAGATTTTTGGTACTTTGGGGAATGGGTTTAGACGGCCGACCTCGCTTGTGGCAAGGCAATACATGTTTGTATGTACTTGGGTTATTGGTTATGGGATCAGATTATTTAGTTAAATAAATAAACATAGCTCATCATATCATTGCTGATTTGTTAGTCATACATTTAATATGTTTTTGTTTGTTCAACTTGCTTAACCGTGAATACCAAGCGATTTAAAGTACAAACGAATAGTGCCACGACGAGGTCGGACGTCTAACCTCAAAATACCGATATTTTTTCAACAGTTGAATTTTTGTCACGCCAAATAGACTTCTCTACATCGTTTTTATTGACTACTAGATTAGTAACGATTTTGACATTAAAATGGTAACAATATATAGTGACCATGTAGATTTTAGCAATGGATTGACTATAGTCGGATTTCTTTTTCTTTTTTAAGTTTTCTGTTAGCAGATACAGTACGTTGTGAATCTACTTAGGGCCTAGTTGAACCTGTGATAATAAGTCAATATCTTGTTAATCAATGTGACACTTTTGATTTTTTGTTCCTCGTGTACTAACACATTGTAATAAGGGCTGATAATACTCTGGGGGTGAAATTTATGTAGCTTATCATTTTCTCTAATTATAATAATTTAAATACGCATGTCCAACATTGTGAAAATATCGATATTATTTGTGCATTTATGATTTGTTCCCAACTTCTTACTACAATATGGTCACCATTCAACCAGTTTTGTTAACACGTTGCGTTCCAACGTGATAGTTGTGTATCTGACTTATCGTTTTTCGCTATATAAGTTTGTATATATATATATCGATATGCAAAGGGGGGGGGGAGGAACAGGAACCAAAAGGATTGCTTGAAGGCAACTATTTTGGGAGCGTGATTATTGATGAGAAAGGCGAGTAAGTTTTTGCTAGTTGGGTTGTCCTGTTCACTTCCACCCCCACAAAACAATTCGAGCTATGCTATTGGGCAGTGTATAATTTGGAGCCTTTACGAAGCGGCATGATAGATAGGGCAGCTAGTTGTAGGTGTAATGGGCACTTGTGTGAAAGTTGCCATAAATTCCCCGCCATCGCCTCCTTTCACCCTGATTGCCGGGTTGGCGAAAGTGGTGTCGTAAATCTTATAATGAACGAATAAGTTGCAATGGAAGTGTAACATTTGCCACCAATTCGCCTAATCTTTTACAACTTTTTTTTTTTTACATGAAATGTGGATTTTTTGATCATTTCTTTCACATACTGTATATTGTGAAGCTTGACTTAATGTTAGATACCTGTTCAATAACCGCAATCAATAGTATATTTTATACGAGTACCGTACGACCGACCCTTGTTAAACCGCCCCCTATCCCCGCTCTTCGCCATTAAAAAACACAGAACCAATGTATTTTTTCACAAATTAACCCACCCTCTTTAAACCGCCACACACATATTCCCCGTCAAACTTTTATTGAATATCAAGGGTGGCGGTTTAAAGATGTTCGACTGTAGATTCATTTTTCTTCTGCTTGAGCTAAACTATGACCGTCTATAACTTTAGAATAAAAATTTTTTTTTTAAATAAATAAACTTAAACATACAATTTACATTATTACTAGCTTGAATTTGCTGTTACAGTGAATGCAATCGTATCGTTACACAGAATCTTAGAATCTTGATATCTCAGATATACAGTGGACCCTCGCGATCCGAACACAATCCGTTCCAGAACAGTTCGGTTCTCGAGTTGTTGGGATTTGAGTCAAATTTTTCCATAAAAAATAGTGTAAATTGAAATTAATCCGTTCCAGACTCTCCAAAATTTACCCAATGTGAAACATTTTAAGTGCTTATTTCAAAAAAGATCATAATGATAAATAATGATAAAACACGTATAGTATACGTATTTAATTTCAACAGTATCGTTGTAAAAACATTGTATACTAATCAATAATAATTTAATAGTGAGAGGGATTTTACTGTTCACTGGGACGTGAATTACCCTTTTTTTACCTGTAATTCACTAGTTGAGGATTGTGGTTCATTAACATTACGACCACTTGATTATTCTTTGGAGAGAAACCTGTTTAACGTCATTTGTTTTTGTTCATTTTTTAAACGACTAACTGATTTTTTGTATAAATTTTCATTTTTTGTTCGGGTTTCAAACCCAATTTTTTTTCGAATTTTTGTTCTGATCTCGAGTTTTTCGTAGGTCGAACCGTTCGGATCTCGAGGGTCCACTGTGATTACTAATTAGTAGGAGAAAAACGGGGGGCCAAACAGTTGGAAGTGGGGCTCTCCATTTCATGATGTTTTTATTTGTGAATTTGTAGTTTACAGTAATTTATACAGTGACTGATTCATCTCATTTTTTAACATTCGTAGCGATTTATAGCATTCATATTTTACTTTACTTCTTGATTTTCATACTTATATGTTCATTTTTATTTTGTATGACATTGTCTATTTTTTGTTGTTTGGGTCTTTAGGGCCGTGTAAAAAAATCAACAATTAATCGCCGATTTACTTATTGAAACTTTATCTTTCTATATTACTTTCACTGTTCTCACGGCTTCTGTACTCATTAACACAAATTGTAGGTTTATATTTGTGATTTTAAGGTATGCGATGGAATTTATTCTTGATTTAATTGACTGCTCCATTTTATCTTTCCGGTTGGACAAAACGATGAAAAAGCACTTTTTTTTGAGGAATTTCAAAAAAAAAAAATTAAACGGGCAATGAAATTTTCAACTATCGTATATCATTTGGCAGTACCCAGTACTGTGTAAGGATCAAAGTTTCATTAGAGCAACAAAACACACATCTTTTATATATTTACACACTACAATCAAGCAAAATTACACATCCCCGTTTGATCCAGCTTTCCCCTATTCGACAGTTTATGATACAATGGTTCTTGATTTATAGAACAGATCCAAATACAGTCGGCTCTCAGTATTCGCGAGGGAATGGTTCCACGACTTCCCGCAGATACCAACATCCGCGGATGATCAAGCTCCTTATATAAAATGGCGAAAAATTTGTATATAAGCTACGCACACCTTCTTATATACTTTCAATCACTTCTATAATGTAAGTTTTTTGTATTATACTGTATTGTTAAAGGAATAATCACAAGACATAGAATCTGTACATGTCAGTATAGATGTAACCATCTTATTCGTAACACATAGATTCTCGTGGATTCAGCGTGGGGTAGCGGCAAATTCAAGTTTTGAGCTGTGATTTTTTTCCTTCGATATATACCGAATATTTTTTATATATTTTCGATTTGCGGATACAGTGACCGACTGTATTTTAAGTTTGTCTTTTTCTTCAATACTGTATTTTGTTAGTCTTCATCTGCACGAAATTAATGCCTATATTGAAACAATACTTGTTAATGTAGCCTAATCATTATATCACATTATATAAAATAAGTTGAACAAATACAACAAAAAATACGCTTTGAATAAGGCACAGTCAGTTTAAATTGTTTATTACTATTTTCAACAGTTCTCATAACACAGAAGTTCCTCGCCAAGCTACATTTTATAATTATAATGTACATCTATTAAAATACTTTTAATTTATTATCATTTATTACTGTACTTTTTCATCATTCTCGTTACTTGTTCATTTTTCACACGTTTAATTGTATCTGTGCATATGGTCTAAAAACAAGCTTAACGACGTCATTGTCATGTGTCATGTGATCGTGTACGTGATTAGTGTTTAATTTAAAAACTTCAGTTATCGATACCGTGCCGGAATAAGCATTTTAGATAGAGTATTGCTTCCACTGTAGAAACGTTGATATTTAATTTATAATTGTAATTCCATTAATGGGATGTTTGAGAAGCAGCTGTTGTTAATGTTACGGCTCAGAGATGTTAGTCACTGTTCTACAACCATCATTATTACAGCTAAATTCATTTACCAATTAGCATCACCTACCAAGCATTCTTCGACTTAATTACATGGTTCACCGTGTTATGATCTATTGCGGTTAAAGTTGATGGCCCTAATTTTCACTATGCCCCTCAGTGAACATAAAAATTAGCTCCGAGAACGATTATACGGTGTTAAACACGGTGATTTAATACATTTGTGAAAGAACAAAATAAAAAGGAAACATTTTATAAAGTTAAAAAAAAAATATATATATATTTTCATTACCATTAAACGTTGACCAATCTTGTTTTCTATTTTTATACATAATGTGTTACTTTGGCGATTAGAATCTTGTACTTTTCAGGGAAATAGATGGGTGACATGGCTATTGTTTGTGTGTGTTTTTTGTCTGTCTCTTGGGTCCATCAGGCACGTTGATAAGCTGTAGCGCGCAAACTCCTTTTGCCTTTTGTTCTTGAGTGAGATTTCCATTAAGACAGGCTTTTGTCTTGTTAATTAGTCAGCAGGTGTTCGGTTGACCCTGTCCCTTTGTCTCGCTGCACCGCCTTTACTTTTAATTTTCTAGCGGCCTTCTTGACGCAACTTGGCAAAAGCGAAAGCCAACAACAAAAGACTAAATTGATGTTCGTTTTTCCTCACATCTTGCAAAGTTTGTGTCCATCCATGTCGTTTAAAAAAAAGTGACGTGTTCATAATGAGTTGTGGATTGATACACTAAAACTCTTACTCTTTTTTTTTGTGTTGGAGCAAAGGAGTTGGCACAAAAGAGACTCCTCAGAAAACTCAAGATAAAGACATGAGCTATCAACTTTTACAATACAGTACTACTGTCTACACTGTCTTTAAGCGAAACTTTCTTTGCGTACCCGTGAGGTTATTATTTTTTACATTTTTTTCTTTTTAAATTTTATTATTTTAAAAATGCTGGATTTTTAATCTAACGTCACAACATGACGTTTGGACACGTTTGAACTTCATTAAAATTGTTGTACAATATTAAAAATCCGTGAATAACTTAATAGCACGTTGTACAATATAAGACAAAATTTCGTTGAAGACCGTGTGACATGAAGGATGTCACTTGAAAATATCAAATATAAAGGGTTGCTCTAAATTTTCGCGGGTCATCACATTACATGTCTTATGAAGTTTTTATACTAAAATAGTATATTAGTTTTTACCATTATTATTTTAATTTTTTACATTATTTTTTACTAAACTGGTTTTTTATGCTATTTTTTGTTAAAAATATATTTATAGTTTAACCGTTATTCTTGTTTTACGTAACTTAGCTTTATCTTATTAGCACTTGTTTACTTATACCGTTTTTCTTGTCAATATATCGTTGTTCTTGCAATTTAAAAATAAAAAATTGATTATCTGTGTTAATTCTTCTAGGAAGAATGTTTGGATCATCCTGTATAAGCGATCATTGCTTCAAGTTAAGATATACATCTAAAGTTGCGATGCACTAAGACTTTTACATTACAAAGTACTTAACAAATCGATATTGTTTATTGACTTCTAATGCGAACACGAAAACAACGGTTTGTCGTGTTTTCGCCAAAGAGTTTTAATTTGAAGGTTAATTTTATAAAGGAGCGAAAACGAGGAAGGCATGAACTTACGAGTCACGTGGGTTAAAAAAAAATACAATTAAAAAATGTATTGGGGATGAGGATGATCGAGTTGCTGTCATTCGGTTGAAAAATCCATTATGCACTAGTAGGGAAAAAAATTATGCAGGCAAAATTTCTGTTGAGGGTTGATTGTCGTCGTCGTTTTATCTGCATTTCTTTTACGAATGGAAAATAGAGACGTTTTGGCATTGGACGGCTATTAATCAACAAGGCACACCTGTCAGGTTGTTTCAGTTGTGCTTGGGCTTGGCTGTGAGATGCTTGCCCACTTGCTCCGCCATCCATCTTAATCAAAACGTCCGATTTCACGATTTATTAAGACGCACGGAGTAGAGAAGGAAAAGGGGGATGGCAAAGGAAACGATGGGGATGAGCTTCAAACCCAACGAGGCCAGTTAATGAAAGTTTAAAAGCCCTCGACCCGCCTCCCACATCGTCCACTTCCATTTATTAGCACGTAGTACGTTCGCCTCTCTTGTGGTCCATATTGATGAGGGTCACTACTTGTTGGAATAGTAGTTCTAGTAGTTTGTGCAGAGAAGGACGATGCTCCTTTGCCCACCTTTACTTGCATAATTACCGTGTATAAACGTCCGATGATGGTGGTCGAGGAACCTTAAGACGCTTTCTTTACACACAGATCAAAGGAGAAAAATTAACTTCTTGGAATGTAGCCAAAAGTTATGTTTAATGATGATGCACAAATCCGTTCCGAGATCAACATTTTGAAATTGAAAAAAAAAATAAGAGTGAATTATCTCATCTAAATCACTCTTCTCATTAAGAACTGCACGTTTAGTTACATGTGAGAGTTACATGTTAGAATTGACCCTGGTTGAATTAATAGAGATAATAATTGACAAGCAAAATCAACAAACAAGTTCTTTGTGACGTAACCATTTCTAACATTAAATATTTTTTTATATTTTGAGTTTATATTTAATAACTTTTTGCATTAATTCTTTATCTTACATGTAATATATAGGGATAACTATTTTTCTTATGCAGATGTTGCATTATAGACTTGCCGAAACAATATGCGCAATGTTATAAATAATTTTAACTAGACTCTTTTAATAGGCCGCGGAAATAATTTAGCAAAAAAAAACAACAAACAAATACGCTATGGATCATTTCATCATTGCCAACTTAGGTGAAAAAGAATGTAACCTACGTCGAACGAAAACATTCACTGTGTGAGATAAAGCATTTTAAAGATACAGCCAAAATAATTGTAACATTCATTAACACAATGATTGGGAATAATTGAAAAATTGATTAGCATAACAAGCAAAAATATTGTAAGAGCCAGTGGTGGATTTAGTGCCGACTCCGGGGGAGGGAAGTTCACCTTAAATTTTATGGCGAATGTCTAAAAATGACATCTTTTTCTTGGCAAATCAAACTCCAAATGAGTGTATGAGTGTTTAAACCTTAAAATATGCACAATTTAACCATTTTTATCTCTTCTTTTTTATCTCTTTTTTTACCAAAACCTTTTTTCATGAAATAACATGTTCGGGAAAGGGGTTAAACTCCCTGACCCACCCGCCCCCGTAAATCCGCCAGTGGTAAGAACTCCTTTTCTTATAACTCACAAGTCATTTTTAAGCATGAAATTATTTTAAAAATACAGTAGAGTCTCTCTAATCTGACGTATATCGGACAGCTGGTGTCGAATCACTGCAGATTGTCAGATTACTGGATTTTGAAAACAAATCATTGTTTATTAATACACTAACTTAGCAAAACTAACCACGCAATACAGGGTATTGTACAAAGTATCAAAACAAGAAAAATCTATGTACAGCAGTCAGTTATTAAGTCCATCTTCAATAACATTGAACTGCACACGACAATCGTCAATTTTTTTTCGTGTGCCAACCTATTACTTGCCGAGTGTCAGATCACTTGACGCGTCGGATTGCCGAGGTGTCGGACTAAAGAGACTCTACTGAATGTTATACCGGAAGAAAGTGGCTTTAAAATAGTAGGCCGACTACGAACATTCCTACAAACTTTGTAAACCGCTTCAAGTGGTCTCAAATCATGTTTCACTTTTGAGGTGAGGGTGGTACTGGTCACGACTAAATATTGTACCATATAGTACTAACAAACATAGGTCACAAAATCATTCTGTTGAAGTATATTTTTTCATTTACTTTTTTTATAATACACATTTTTTTTCATGTTGAGTATGTAATTAAACAATGAAATTGGAAAGCGGTCGAAATTGAATTTTATAGATTCAATCTTGGTGCTGAAATGATTATAACCTAAACTAGACTAGGTGATATTTTGAACGATAAATAAAAAGTGGAGGAGTTTGAATTAGCTTTAGGGTTTACCCTGAAATCACACTTGTACTGTTCTACTATAATGATAGGTTAGACAAATGATTACATATTACTTGCTTTCCGAGGTGTGAAGAAACGGAAAAGAAAATCAAAATAAGGGTGGCAAATGTATAATGAATGCGATATTTTTTTGTTGTGAAACTTATATTTCTTTTTGTTTCGACTATTAAGACAGTTCATTCGCGAAACCTGAAAACAGGGTGTACAAAACATTTGTTCAGAACTGCACATGGACATAAGTTACATACAGTAGTAAGAAATACTGTACCGGTACGGTATAGCATTGTATAATTTTTCATACAGTGAAAAATGACTTAGGCTATGACTTATATTGACTTAGGCTAATCAGCTAATTAATGAAGATGCGTTCTAGTAACTAAGTGGTATTTCAGACTTCTCTGTAAAAACTACAATATTTGAATGACACTTTATTCTACAAAAATATATTTACTTTATATAATATGGGTTTATATAAAATCATTTGATAGTTATACAAACTAGTAAAGAAACTGGTATTTTGTATGCGTAAAGCCACCCCACCGCCTATGTATCGAGTACCGGTACTTTTTATAACCCTCACAAGTCGACCCGATGTAAATGATGTCGTAGTAATGAACCACCTTGCGACCGCCATTGCTGACAGATGAGTGATTTATATGGTGAATGATATAGCGATTGCGCGGTTTTCTCTGTCATTCCATTCGTCGTGCTGTCACGTCCTGGGGGTCGTGGAAGCTCCTTTCACGCTGACGTGGCATTCGACGACAA
>JAQIWH010007993.1:0-10755 GCA_034695005.1 Cryptops parisi | reverse complement strand
AACTCCAAAACCATCCAAACACAGTCGATAACGCATGCAAGCGTGTGAAGAAAGTGAAACGCGCAATTTGGATCATTAATGGGTCGGGCTGATCCATTGATTGAATAATTGATTGATTGATGACTAAAGTGTAAATACTAAAGTGTGTAAAAAGTGTGAACTCGCTCAAACATGAAAACATATCCACTGGCTGATTTTCCGTATATCAACTAACGATCCTCCCCAATCTGCAGCTACATATCCGTAGACGGGGATTTCCAAATAGTTTGTACACCAATTTCAAATCACTGGTTGGTTTCAAATATCGTAACAGTTTTTTAGCGCTTTGCATGTGCTGCTTTAGCGGACCATTAAAGAATTTATTTAATACACTTACTTGAATAATAATAATAATAAAACTATACCTTCATTTTAAGTCATTTCACACATTGTTGTACACAAAAATAAATGCTTTTTTTTATATATAGTTTACTACTTACTTATATTGTACTACGGTACCTCATTCATTACTATTGAGAGTATAAAACAGATCCATCCGAATAAACACTTAACTACTGTATATTTTAGTCAAAAATATATTTCCACGTGTTTCTTTCAGTAATTACGAGATTGTAAAAAACGTTATAAAAAAAGCAGTGTTGTTTAATTACATGCTTCCTTTAATATTGGTAATGATACTAACTAACGAATGTTTTGTATCGGTAATATATTGTTATCTTGGTTTATTGTTATCGATCGGATAATGTTATTACTAATACTAGCATGCAACCTCCGTGGTAGGTATGGTAACCACGGGGAATCTAGTAGTAAACATTCCATGTGGTATCGATAGCATGCATCGATAGCATTACCATCGAAACGCTAACACAAACTTATACAAAATCGGTGGATTGCTGTTAAAAATCGAGGGGGTTACGCTACATCGATAGAATCGCGTTAGGTCTCGCGCGTTATTTAGGATAACTATTATATAGTGATGTAATCTGGAAACACCGCTCGTTAGGTAGTTGTAAATAGTTAAAGATAACACTGAGTAGTTATAACACGTGTGTACTATACTACTTTAAAAAAATACAAACAAAGTACGAGGCGAAAGGTCTATTGATGCCGAGGGCCAAAGTAGTAAAAAGCGGGCCAATGATCACCTTGGTTAATTCTTCGCATCAGCTGCTCATTCGGAATCAACCCCTTGAGGCCCATCAATAGTGAGCAGGTGCTCATCACGTGACAGATGGAGGGCAATAAGCCTCGCAGCAGCCAAGGCAGGATTAATAAATAATCCCAAGCGATAAGACTGCGTGCTCATAAATCACACCTAATAAACCTGACAGTCCCATCACCGCCAAAATAAAGTAGCGAAGACACTCTATTAGTTGTTGTGATTTTCGCCGAAATATCATCATGCGCGGCAACTTGTGCAAAGTTATTCTGATGATTAGGAAACATTTATATGGAGGGTGGTCCAAAACTTTTGATAAGATATTATGCAATAAGGATCATCTACAACAAGAATAAAATCAACCAATCAACCATTAAGAATAAAAATCATAAATTGTCTGTATTGTATGTATATTATATGATATACAGTACGTACAAAATGTGTAGGCTTACTTGTATACCATATACACTTAAGTGTATGTATATAGACACATACATATAAAAGAATATAATAAATACAGCGCTAAAAACTTAAGTTTAGAATATTAATATTGAAACTTAAATTTAAAAAAAATTCAATATGACCCAGAGTCATCTCAATCTGTATGTAGTGTTACGCTGGAAAGCCATAAAAAGCTGTAGCAATACGCTGTGTAATGCTGGAAAGCTTGTAAAAGCTGTAGCAATGTGCTGTGCTGTGCTGGAAAGCCTTAAAAAGCTGTAGCTATGTCCAGTGTAATGCTAGAAAGCCTGATAAAATGGTAGCAATGCGATGTGTTATGCTGGACAGCCTAACAAATCTACAAGTTCGTAGTTCTCTTTTTAGTGTTGATAGAACGTGTGTATGGCAACAACAATGCTGTATTTCCTAAACAACGACACCCAATAATGACATCGTTTCAATTTATTTTCATAACAAATTGCGTTAGGAAATACGTTAAAACTTACAAAATAATTAGCCTGTGAATCTATCTGTAATTATTTAGTGGTACCCAGTAAAAAAATATTAATGTCATATACAGGGTGCTTCTTTTCAAGTGTATCAAGAGAAATATTTTGCTTAGTATTGCAGGTACGTCGACTATAGTCATATAGAATATAATCACAACATTTAGGGCCAATACAGTAGTGCTACAGTAGTCCCATTGACCTTCAAATTATTTTTACTGAAGTAGCATTGTTACATCGAAAACCATGAGTCTTAGCTACCAAGTCATATTTAGAAAGTTGTAGTCACGAGCCCATTTAGTCAGAATCCACTTTTGTTTGATTTATATTTAACAGTCTAACCGAAATAAAAAATTATGCAACAATAAACACAAAAAGGATCGCTGCCCCAACAACAGTTTCTCTGCAAGTCACTCGTGTTATTCAGTAGAGTATTTAAGTTGTTGTAGGATTAATTTAAATACGTACGTAACATGACAACTGTTGTTATGTATCTTTTAATTCTTTTTTAAATTAACCCTGCAACATCTGGAATACTCCACTGAATAGCATGGTTACCTTGCAGAGAAGCTGTTGTTAGGGCAGCGAGCCTTTTCATAGCTATTGTTGCACAATTTTGTTTATTTCGATTGGATTGTTGAAAATAAATAAAACGATGGTGGATTCTGATTAAACGGGCTCGTGGCGACAACTTTCTAAATATGACTTGTCACTCATGGTTTTCGATGTGACAATGCTACTTTCGTAAAAATAATTTCAAAGTCAACGAGACTAGAACTATTGTATTGCTCCTGAATGTTGAGATCATATTCCATATGACTATAATCGAAGTATCTGCAATACTAAGTGAGATATTCCCCTGATACACTTGAAAAAAGCACCTTGTACAGTATGAGCTTAGCAAGTCCATGATGTTGAACTGGCAAACAACATTGATCCCTTGTTGTAAATTTTTACGTTTGAATAGCAATAAATTTGTTAATAGCAAATGTTTATGAGTGTTGCACTAATTATGAGCACCACTGTACTACAATATGATTTCGGTATGAAACCAACCGAACAACAGGGATTGTTCTAGAGCTACCGAACATTTTAGGAAAATAGATTTACTTTATCCTGTACTTCTCCAATCACACACACACACACACACACACACACACACACACACAACAAATTAACCGGAAGTTTTGATCTGAGAGTAAAAATTGAAAAAGTCGAAGTCATTAAGCCGTAGCCCGTCCAATCAACGCAAATATGTACACGCTACTGGGACCAAGTTTTTCCTTTTTCTGTCTCTCGCTAATCCATTAAAATTTAAATTAAGTTTCAGTGCACTGTAGTTGTATCACGACGCTCATATGTCAACTAATTGACAATTTCACACCGCACGATGCATTTCAAAATTTCATTCTCGCCATGTTTACCAAAACCCGAAGCGAGAAATGAGTTCGTGTAAACATTACAAAATTCGATAACCTGAGCGAAGTTTGTAACTGAATACAATGGATGTTCCAACTCTCTTGTCACTGCAAAACGCTTCACGTTTTTTCCAGCCTCTCAACATCAAACAAACGCAACGTTATCACATTTGCAACGAGCGTTAGGAGAACCTGTCAAAACGCCACCAAACTGCGATGTCGTTCGATTTAAACGAATTTTTCAAAACGTCCCGTTGAGTAAAATTTATCTGGCACCGAATCCTTAGTATTTTTCACCCTTGTAACAATAATTAAAGTCGATTCCACATGTTAAAGCTTTCAAATTATAGATGTCAAGTGCATTTGCAGAGACCGTGAATTTTCAAGAAAAGGATAAAGCACTTCTTTGCACTTGAGCGTTTTGATCAGTTGGGTTCGTTGAATTGTGTTGTCAAATCCAATTCTGTCATCTTGGCCTTTCTGTTTTATGGACACGACAGGTGAGGCAGTTTTATCGAGTTATATGGCAACACCACTTCTACGCGACTGTGTCAACTCGCATGTCGAATTCATTAACACGCGCAGCACTGTATAAGCACGAGCATTCAGGTGGGTAACGAATGTGTCGAGTAATCAAATCCAACCTAAAGCTGAACATTCGCAAAGCCTTCACCAACTAACTTTTGCTTATCCGGTTCTCAAGCTTCCTAATCTCTCGTGTAACCGGCATCAATGAGCTTGGCATGATGACAAACACAAGATATGATGGAAACCTTAATTTTTATCACCTTAAATTATCACCTTAAACTGACGCTGTTGTGACGCTTTATGCACGTTGAAGAGAATTTTATTGGACATGAACAGTCTTGTAAATTCACCAAATTTTTTAATTGACAGTCTGCCAGTGCAATATTTTTCATTGTGAAATACATGTCAAGTACAACTAAACCGAATATTACTTATTTAATTTTTTCCTGTAATTCATAAAAGAATTCATAATATTCAGACGTGCTTCGAGCACATCGGATATTCTTATTATTCAGTTACGTGAATCAAATCCAGTTATTTACTAGTGTTCGATTTATTTTTTATATCATAATTGTTTATCTATACAAAATACATCCAAATCATTTTAGATTTGCGTTTCATTTGAGTCTATTATTATAAAGTTCGTTATGAATATGTATAGTCGATAACCTTATATATAAACGGACCAAAAATAGCCATAGATTCCACTTTGACAATCAATCTCAACACTCAATTAATCACAGATTCCCCTATAATACATACATACGTTAGAACTTTCTACCATACAGACTACGCAAATTTGTGTCGATCGTGGATCACACAGATCACACTGTACTGAGAAGCTTTGCTAGAAACTTATATAAATATCTTTTATATCTTTGATTTATTTCCAAATTGTATTTTGTGTTTTTCACTTTCTAGTTGTACAAATGGGTCATTTGACCGCACATATTTAAATAAATAAATATTCGACAAAACATTATAAAAAATTTAATTTTATATTAAAAAGTCAACGAAATAACAAGTAAAACAAACCAGATTCCTTACTTAATGTACTTAAGTACACTAAAAATGCTTTTTTATTCACTCTTTATATACTGTCATAGACAGATATGTATGTACTGTACATACATACATAATGCAAAAAATCCATTTCTTGATTTTTGCATGTTTCAATTAATGCGAATTTCGATTTATTCGAAATTAAATTTATGCGATCGTTGAATAATTCAATATTTGATTTAGGCGAGTTTTGACTAATTCCATTTTTCATTTCTGAAATTTTAGATTCATTTATTTAACTATATATATGCATTTTTTTTTACATTGGACTTAATGCGGTTATCGCTTTATGGTACATCGGACTACACAGTATATTCTCATAAACGATTGGAAAAAGCAGTATATTAAACTTTATTATTAAACGTATGTTTAACTTCCAGCTCACTCACTCGCATACTCACAAGTGAAGCTAATGTAAGGAGTATAATAAAAATCAAGTCATTCACGATTAATTTAGATTAACTGTTTCGTGTATTTTTTTATTTTTAAATAAGACAATCTACAAAAGTAAAATTGAATCAGTAAAGTTTGAACCACTTTTCACGAAACTTTCAATTTTGTTTTATGCTTTTCTTATCCACAAACGCACTTCGTTACGCATCTTTTTAAGCCTGGACATGGCCTGCAATCAGTATGATTACTGCAAATCGTTCTCATTCTGGGTGAATCAGTAGGAGAAATACAGCTACAAAGCGCTTGACATGTAGCAAATCCACCACCACACTCTTCCTGACATTCAGAATCAACACACTCAAGTAATACTGGTGGACGCACTGTTTACAAAAACAGAACCATTGCATTAAAAAAAATTGTTTAGCACAACTAAAATTAACAAAAAATATTTATTACACTAATTAAACTCGAAAGTTCGAAATAACGAACGGAAATTCGCATTGTCCTCCCCAAGCTGAAAACCTCCGCACCAGGAAACATAGTTTTGACATACCTATTCAAAAAGCGAAAACGTTAGGTAAGAAATGTTTTTTTGTCACCTGTTGATAATGTTGGCAATGTCGACGGTTCATCATGTTCATCAGTACATGAAATGTTAATAATGCATAGTAAACTGATCAGCAAGAAGCCCAATTTTGACACGACAAATATATTTCGATTCATGTTGGTTAACGATTGATCACAAAAAATGAATAAAACAGGATTCAAGTTTTTGTTCGCCTGATATTGACGACTGGTTTTTGTTAACTGTTACTCATTTATACTGTACGAATATATATATATATATAGATGAGCTCACTACCCACAATTCAGTTTGGCAGTCAAATTTGTCAAACAGATGTGCGAAAAAAAAACACCTTTCATACTAAATTATGTGCAATTAATGCATAAAATTGGTTTGGCACAGATGAGGATTACTAGTCACCGATGATGAGATATTAAGAAAATAACTTAAACACAAATGTCATGCACAATATAGGAAACAATATATTGTCACGATAAAATACACGCATCGTAGGTTACCGATCATCACGAATTAATCAATGATTCAAGTGGAAATGGAATCACTTTAAAATAATAAAATTTATTTCAGTTTAAATCTTTATAGTTTCTATTTTGAAAACCGATATGAAATCTTTTTTATTGCGTCAGTTGTTGTTGGCAGCTAGTTATGGCGAAAATAATTTGATTGAATTAAATTGGTCAAGTTAAGTCGATTATTTAAATTAACATACCAGTACTTTAAATTAATTTTTTTAAGTGTATTCTGAGCAGTCTGCGTTATGATTGACCATAAGGATGATTTGCATAAATAATAAATAATTATACAAAGTGATTTAGGTTGACTTTTCTTAACTTTGAGAGGTAACAGGGGGCACGTAATGAAACATCTTTTACTAATCAACTACAGTACGAAAATACTTCCATACAATAAAATTACGGCATTTTCATGACGTATTTGTAATACATTGTTCCCATAATAATAATCGAAGAATTTGGTGTAAAGGGGTTTAAGTAAAATGTTTGTCAAAAAATGACCTAGAAGCATCTTTGAATGTCTTACTGTAGGTGCAATTTTACCTTCTTAACGCATCATTTTGAGTAAAACAACAATATGTGCAAAGATATTAGTGAAAAAAAGGTGAAGTAGCCCATAGACAACAAGCCAAGTTCAGATCTTTAAAAGCGTTTTCCTCGAAATTGTAAACTTGTTTCTTAACACCCTTTTTGCATCAAGCCTTTCAATCTTTATACTGGCTAGAATAGCATGGTGTTTCAGAACATTTGTTACAAACTTCCAGAGCATTTGTAAGGGGTCCGAAGAGAGCTTCTCCCATTCGAAACAGATCAGAACAAAAATCGAGCCACGATACAAAAGCCCGATATGCTGCCTGTATGGTGAACTCCACAGCAATACACACATGTTGTGTGGGCGGATAGCAATCCGATCGCTGAGAGAGGGATAACACGCGCGAGTGTTGTTGACGGGCTGTTGCATAAATGAAATGCGATGCATTCAATGTGCCCTACCACCCATCTTAATTTCATGCATATATGAAACAAACATATGTGTAAATTTGGACATACAGTAGAGCGTCGGTTATCCGAACATCGTCGGTTATGCAAACAATCGATTATCCGAACAGCGGTACTCGAGTAGATGTGCAAGGATTCCACTTAAATTTGTGCCAATCGTATACTGTACATTCGAGTGGATAGTGTTCTGATATTTATTTTACTATTCAACGGTTAAATAAAATAAAAAGCTAAACCAGAAGCGAAAAGTATTATCCATGACAATAACTGAAAGGCCAAGAAAACTTCAAGTTTTTTAACATTTTGTAGAATACATATGTATGTGATAATATATATTCAGTATGTCGTACTCGTAAACATAAAAATATTTTTATATATGCACATAATAAATTATTAATGTCAGGTTATGCGAACAAATCGGTTATATGAACATCCATGGCTCCCAATTGTTCGGATAATCGACGCTGTACTCTTCGTGTATTTGACGTATTTGTTAAAAACTTTCCACACACATCAATTTTGGAAATTAGTTTATGTTCTATTTCTTTATACGATCTTTTGATTACTGCAATATTTTACTATCTACTTTTTGTATTATCATTGGTTGGTCCGTTTAGGATCGTGAAATAAATAAATAAATGAATAATAATATAAATAAAATTAGGCATCTATAAATGTATAAATAAACAAACTGTTTCCGTTAACGCATCAAGTATCACATATAATCCTTTTGCAACGTGATCTTTATCACTTGACTCGCAGTAGATTTCCCAAACAAGAACATGTTTTTATTTCGTTTTCCCTCAGCGACTTGAAAATTGAATATTCGATTCATGAAACAAAACAAAAAATATAAAACCCCCATTATAGACAATTGGAGAAGCGGAACCGATTTGAATAACACACAAAGTCGGTTTCAGCCTCTTCGGCACCCACTTTTGCCTATTGGATATAAAAGCAAGAACAAAGGACGAAAAGACAATGGTCATCCGGAGTCGTTGGGATTCGCATGATTTCCTCTTTTGTTGCTACTCGGCGACAAATTTCCTTAACGCAGGAGGGGTTCTCTTTCAACCCTTTTGCTTTCCACAGCTGCTTGCCTTCCAAAACGACGCTCTGCAAGTTATTCGGAAACCGCAGCGCATGCGCACATACACATCCCCACTCAACAAGAAGTTGTTTCCAACAAAAAATACATAGTATATAAAAAAATATAAAACGAACCAACCAACCGACTCGATCGATGCCTAGCTAGACTTTTGCAGTGAGTAACCCTCTCCTTTTCACCTGACCAAAGGGATTTTTTTTTATTATTGCCCCCATCATCATCATGATTGCATTTAAGTAGCAGAAGCTCCTCGTTAGGGAACGACGTTTTTTTCAGGTTGCTTAAACAGCTTTATTCAACGAAGCACGCTGAACAAACTTTGGAAGTAATAGCTTTGTGAGCATGAATATGCAGGCTCAAAAGTGAGGCTGGGAAACCCTAGCCTCAAGTAGCAGATGGTGCTCTTGATGTCGGCAGAGTGAAAAGGACCAAAGTGGATTTTGAAACAAACAAAAAACAAATTGGTTAAGGTTGAAGTGAGCAGGTCTCAAACTAGTAGGCACACAGGGACCTCTTACTTGAATCGCACCAATTTAAACTATTTTAAATATTTTATTTCATCATGCATGACCCTTAGAATCCAAAATTCATGCTCTACAAGAATAATAATAATAAATAACTAATGTTGTAACGAAAAACAAAACTTTAAATTGTACAACCTTTCCACTTTGATTTTTATTTGTTCATCTCTTTCCTCTTGCAGCATGCTCGTGCTTGACAAATTCCACCTTTCCACCTCGAGTGATATTGTGCTTTTTTGTTTGCAAACCAACTTTTATAAGCACTTGAAACAAACACGTGGAAAGATATTTTATTTGATTTTTGTTAAGTGTTTTTCTCAGATAAACTATATGTAGTAAACTGTATATAATATATGTATGTTTATTTATAACAATGCTTTTATGTTATATTTGCTATATGTTATAATCCCTATTGTTGAATATATTTTTTTTTCAGTTGGATTGTCGGAAGTAAACGAAACGACAGTGGATCCTGACTATATGGGCTATTGTCTACAACTTTCTAAATATGACACGATACCTACGAAACATTGTTTACAATGCGATTTCCAGGGAAATTAATTTCAAGGTCAATGAATTGGCACCATTGGAAGAACCGCTCTGAGGTGTTATTATATCTCAAACTCGGCATTTTCATTATATTAGCGGTTCGATTATTTATAGGGGAAAAGACTTTTGAGACACCCGGTATATACAGAGTATTTCAGCCAAGGGTTCCCAATTTTATGCTCGTAAAGCTAATATAATTAAATTCTGAGTTTTGGCTATAATAGCATCTTTCCAATGATACTATCTTCATTGACCTTGAAATTAATTTTCAAGTAAATCGCATTATTATATTTTAAACAATGCGTCGTAGGTACACAAATTTACAAAGTTGTAGGCAACAGTTCATGTAGTCAGAATCCAGTGTCGTTTCGTTTATTTCCAACATTCCAACTAAAAATAAAAAAAAATATCCAAAAATACACCATATAAAGTACCATACTGTTGCAGCAGCTTCACTGCATATCAATTTTGATATGTAACAAAAGTAATTTTACAGTAGCAGCTGGGTAACTTTAAGTTCGTATTTAAATTAACCAAGCAACAACTGAAGTAACTTCACTGAACAGCATGGGTGACTTGCAGAGAAGCTGTTAGAAGAACAGGGTTACATTGTTAGAAATAAATGAAACAAAAGTAGATTCTGACTAAATGGCCTCGTAGTTACAACTTTCGAAATATGACTTGGTAGCTACGACTCATGGTTTTCAATGTAACGAGAATTTTCGTAAAAATTAATTTCAAGGTCAATGAAAATAGCACCATCGGAAAAACAAACAATCTTTGTCTAACACACGCTTTGTTTTCATAATATTTGGATGTGTTAGAAGACTTAGTATATACAGCACCCGAAAAACATGGTGAATAAATAGAAATCTTGTTATCACCAGTTTTTATGTTATACTTTATCCCAAATTAGCTGACACAGAATTGCTGGCACAATTATGAGGAAGTTAAATGAATCAGCCAATGGTTG
>JAQIWH010007992.1:0-10756 GCA_034695005.1 Cryptops parisi | reverse complement strand
ATATGCACTTTTTTTATTTTGATATCTATCGTTTTTTTTATTTGCAACGCCATTGTTTAATGGAAGTTAGTCCATCGTCGCCATGTTGGTTTTTCAGTTGGCGATGCTACTCGTCTTATTGCCCATTATAAAAGTCCACAGCGCGCTTAATAAAACGGGTGTAAAAACGTGGAAAGTTGAGCTTGATGAGCTGTTTTTATATCCAGACGGTGGTAATAGTAGCGGACTAAATATTCGTTTAAAAAAAATATTTTATATAAAAAACAAAGATAAAAACCAAAATCCTAGCCTAGCTTTCTCACACTTTCATCAAAGAGAATACCATCGCGTTAACAACAAACAACAACAACAACAACAACACTAGCCAACGCAAACAACCATTAAAAACACATAGGCACACAGCTTGACGACAAGATTTTTCTTGTCACATACGATAAAAACCCTACTTACTCACAACGACATAGCATTAATTTTCCCTGTAATAAAACCGGACCAAGAAACTTTGAAAACTGAAATTAGGTTGTTATTAATTATTATTATTATAAACAAAATACGGTGAAAACCATGTTCAGCATATTAGATATACAGGGTCACTACAAAGTTCTTGTTCAGTTTCAATTTTTCATTATTTAGTCTATACTGGAACTGGCTTGAATTTGAAGTGTAATACAGACACCCTGGATACGTTTACTTTGACACCTATCACTACCACAGTCCTTCAAAGAAAACTTTGGACCTTAGGATTTTCTAGCCATGATTCCACTGGTCAACTGGACGTACGTACTTAAGTCAAAGAACCTACAAGTTGTACAAGTGCTAGCTTTCGAGTGGGTGGAGTGTTTGTCGTGAGACAATCCCTTCGACTTAAGAACCCCCCACCAACTCGAGTATAAGACCAAGGACCTCTTCAACGTGGACCCACAACGTGGTTGGTGGTTAAGAACAAAGCGATGGCTAGTATCGATTTTACTATCGATCCGCCATCGGGTTACGAATACACACCCTGTTGTTGAGGGAGACAAGTCGATGGTCAAATGGGTCGGAAACGAACCCATCACATACACACACGGCCCATACAAACCCACGCTTCGTTTGCAACGTTAGTTTACACAAGACCAGAAACCTACTGAGTTGTTAGGTACAAAAAAAGTGTTTACAAAAAAAAATATCTTATAAACAAGTCATATAAAAAAAATTGGATTTTTAGGATAATCTTTTAACCTGGCTCGATGCTGTGCTTTTGTTTTCAAACAAAATGTTAAAAGTTTTTTTAAACAAACACGTGAAAATATATTTTTGTTGATTTGTGCTAAGTGTTTATTTCACGGATTCACGACAATGAATGATTGCTCAGATGAACTGTATGTAGTAAACTATATAATTAATATATATATATATATGTATGTGTGTTTATTTTATAACAATGCCTGATTTGGCTTAACACTGCTCGAATTAAAGTGGTTGTAACACTCTACGAGGAAAACTCCACCTTCGCGTGACATTTTCTCAAAATTGACACGACATTGATCCGTCAGAATTTAATAAAATGAAATGTACCGCGGGACTGTGTCTACGTTTTAAATTTCAGCTTTCTGGGATATCAGGAAGTGGGTCAAAATAGACCGCAAAGATGTTGAAACGCGCACACACAAATAAATATATATACACACAAAGGTGAAGCCAAGTTAAATAAAGGGTTGTAAAAATATTAGTTTATACATTCATATGTTCTACTTTTTCTTAGTCTCTAATAGTTCTTAAAATATCTAAAACTTGTGTAATAAAAGTGTAATGTCGTCACGTGATTCATTAGTCGAATGAATACATCAACGAGTCATAAAGGTGGTAAGTCTACTCAACTTGGTGAAGAGACTACAAACATGTCAGAGGCGCTTTGTGTCCTTTGGTGGGCAATACAAACGCGTGTTTTGGGTGAATTCGAGTCCCCACGAGCAACGACTAGTGGCCCACCGAGAGGTGCACAAAAGGGAAAAACCCACACCCACTGTCGGGGGTTCTTAAATCAACCCTTAACACCCCCACTACTTTTTCACAACGGGAAGCCGTGTAAAACCATTTGCGGACGCGAGATAAAACGTGAGGAGGAAGAAATAAAAAAAAAATGGGGGGGGGGAGAAAGAACAAAAAAGACAAAGATAACAAATACGCACACACACAAAAAAAGGGACACCGAAGTATAAGGGGGGGGGGTGTTAAGGGAGTGAGTTATACGATGGACACTGGGTTGTCGACAGCCACCAAGGAATCCCGTTTCGATTTTTGCTACCATAAACCTGTCCGAAAAATGGCTTGGACACAGAAAAAAAAAATAGGGGGCGGGGGGATAAAATGTAAAAGGGAGGGTAGTTTGCAACGAAAGACAGTAAAGGAAGGTTATAAATCTTGTAATGCATCCATCACACTACTACTACTACTGTACCATCATTTCGATTCCACGCCCCCCTCTCTCTCTCTCTCTCTGGAACCCAGTAGCTATCTCTCTATTTCCATGCTCCAAATACACAACTATGATCACAATAAACGACGAAGAGAAAGAGAGAGACCAAAAAAAAAGAAATTGAAATTGATCAACGCCAACAACACCCTTTTCGCATCCGGAAGGTGCGATTCATTATTAAAGGTCTTTTATCTTATCTGCATCGCACCTGCAATAACGGATAAGCGTGTGAGGCTATCGCTGTTAAAAGGGTTTTCAGAGTTTATCGCGCTATTTAATCGGCGATGAAAAAAAAAATATATGTTTATTATGATTATTGTTATAATGGATAGCCGTTGGTCGAGTCTTCGAAGATCTCCGGCCATTTAACCCTTTCATCCCTTTCCCTTCAACGACAGCCATTTCCGAAAAATCAAAATAAATAAAAACACTTGTGATGATGATGTTCGGATAGACTAATAGCGCTCAATTTCAACATACTCTTTTGTACATACTTAATATATATATATATATATATATATATATATTCTGTCTTCCTATCTGTAACGCGATTTTTTTTGGAGTCACGTGAGAAATCATCATTGTTTAAAAATCAAGATTGTGTGCTCTGTTTAAACAATGGTCAACTACGTGTTACTAGTATAGTTTGTAGGTTGATAGACGCGATCAATATAAACAATAGTGATCGCGTAGTGCATGATCACGTGTTGTTCGTTTGTTGTTTAATATACTTTAAACTAATTTGAACATGATCATGGACACCATGAAAAACCGACACTCTTTACATTAGCTTCAACTCGTGAGCTTGTGAACGAGTGAATGAGCTGGGAATTGAACGTAGCAGTATACTGCCATCTACAAACGTTAATGGGAATATACTGTATAATCCAATGGACCAAAAAAACCCAGGAAAACGAGAACTGCATGATACGTCATGCGTAACTAACAGTTAAACTGTAAATTGAAAAATTACAGACCAACGTGTTCACTGTAAATTTTACTGCAATTTCCCAAATTAACGACCCATCGAAGCTGATGCCGGATTATTAAATTCTGGATCAGTGAGGCGCAACCTGTACTGTATTAGTATATTCATATATTTACGCAATGCATGTAATATTAAACATGTAAACATAAACACATATAAACACACACATATAGTGAAAAGGCGCATAATCTAGAAACGAATGAGATCAATTTTGCATATTCCGCTTATTTGACAGCAAGCTGAATAAAAAACGATTCGTTATTGCCCATTACGCAAAAAAAAAAATACGTCTGCTTTTAAATTCGATTCAGCACTAGATTTACTACGCACTCGCGTTTTCTACGTTTGCAATCGAAAGAGAGAGAGAGAACGACAACGATGATGATGATGACACCGGAAGTGAACGGTCGGTGGCTGAGTGCCCCACTTCCGTAAAAGGTCCATTGTATTTCCCCAGTCGCCAGGCAACGCGCTCTTCATTAAGCCTTCTAATTAGTCCACATCCATTCCCACTTTGCACCGCCACCTGCCCCCTCTTTAAATAAATGCCTGCTTTAAATAAAAGCCTCCCCCCCCGCCCGACATCGACCAAATAAAACGTCTGTCGAGGCTCCCACATTTCCATACTTGATTAGGAAGTTAATCCAATTGGCACGGATTTCACCCACTTTCTTCTCATCAAGGGAAGAACCTCGAAATAAAATGGCCTTTCTTTATTTATTTATTATTTTTTTTTTTGGCAACTCGTACAATTACCATTTATTTATATATATTTTTTTTCATCGACCACCGAGACAATGAATGAAACGTTCGAAAACGAATGAAGAATACAGGGTGTTCCAGAAATTCAGTTTTGTTTTATTTTGGTGTATTGAACTATCACAAACGACTGTAGATGGTAGTATACGTTCAATTCACAAAGTTAAGCTAATATAAAGATTTTAAACTGCTCAAAAAAAATTGTTCAAGTTGACATTTGTTTCTACAGTTACACACACACAATCCCACCAAACTGTTCCTTTTTTTTTTCGAGAAGAGGTTTAAAAGTAAACAAAGAGGTGTAGAAAAGCACTTGTGGGGGGAAAGGTGGGGTGGTGTGAAAGAGTGAGTCAGTGCTGTGCATTTCCAGCAGCGCGAGGGGTCGTGGGTTCGTTGTCATTGTTGTTGTTGCAATCGTTGTCGGATCAGAGTTGGAAACGGTTGCTCCCTCGTACTACCAACACTACGTACTACTACTACTACTACTACTAGTAGACAGATAAGAGTGCCTCGGGCCATTCGCCGGGGGAGAAATTAGGCTTATCGACAAGCCGAAGGGAGCGTCCCTCTCTCGGGACAGCTACGACGACGATAAGTTGACACCAATCCCCAGGGAACGATCCACTCCCCACCTCCCTCCCCTCCTCCTCACCACCCACCGGAAGAAACGTCACGAGATGCAAAAGCCTACTCAACATTACCAATTCATCTATATCACCCTCCATTACACTGACTAACCGACTTTAGAACGATGTAAATACGCATACTAATAGTCAAGGCGATAAAACAAGTTATTCAAAAAAATTTGCGTATTTTTGATGACGTTTCTTGTCAACCTCGTATAAATTACTGAAACCCATCACGTGGAAGTATAATATTCTTGGCTGAAATAGGTTAAGTGTTTATTTAAATGGATCAGTTTCATACTCTCAACAATGAATGGATGCTCGCGTAATGAAGTAGTGCACTACAAGTAGGTAGTCAACTAGATACAATAAGCATTTATCTTTGTGTGCAACAATGTGAAATGGTTTAAAATGTAGATCTATCGTCAGCAAACACTTTTCGAGAAAAAACGGACCCTTCGTGTGACAAAATCTCAGGATTGACTGGACATTGGTCCAACTAAATTTGATACGACAAAATGTTCCACGATTACGTTCAAAATTTCAGCTCTGTAGGTCATCGGAAACCTACCAAAAAAAAAAAAGAGCTCAAAAGCTGTTGAATCATTTCAACCTCAGAGTACGAGTTAAATGAACAAAAAGAGATTAAAAATTGGCAAGTCACCGTATTACCATATTTTGCATTTTTGTTAAGTTCCAATCGTCAGTAATGTTGATTTTATATAAAATATCAATCAGAACAAAAAAAAAATTATCATCACTTGAAACAATAACACTATATGTCAACTGCAAAACAATAACCCCTTCAATAATTTTCAGTATCGTTATAACCGTCGCAATCCACATCGACAACGTTCTCAATCGTTGAAAACTACTGTTTCCTTCGAGCGTCATAAGCTCATTTGTCATCCGAAATTTTTATTAAAAAAAAAGTATGGGTATTCAGTATAAAGCATGGGTAAAATAAAAACTATACAATATATCAACAAAAAACAAAAGATATTTTAAAAAAAAAAACGAACAGAAACGAGGAAGCGTCGGTGAGAAGAACCCCCTATCGAGCGTCGTAACGATGGTAGATAAGTAGCAGCGTGTGTCCGTGAAAATGGAAGATTCGAGTAGAAGATGATGGTGAGGGTGAAGCTAATAAAGTGCCACAGACACGGACCCAGGGGTCGCTAAAGCAGACGACGATAACGTTCTATACATCAACCCACCACCTCATCGACAACTACACTACACGTTTCGTTTAATAGTCACCTACTACATCACTGACCCAACCATCGAACCCAATGTGACGTCATATTATATAATGATTACGTATTTCTTATTTCAATAACATACAGTCGCTGACTCGCACAGTATACAATTGAAAAGCCTGGTGTGAAGAAGGGTGTTAAGTAACATTTTTACTATTTCGAGGAAAACGAAACGTTTAAAAAGATTTGAACTTGCTGTTTATGGGCTACTTTGCACTAATATCTTTGTCACATAGTGTTGTTTTTGCTCAAAATTCGCATTAGAAAAGTGGAATGGCACCTGACATATTCGAAAATGCTTCTAAGTCGTGTTTGATAAAAAATTTTATTTAACAACACCCTTTACACTAGAGGCCCTCCAAAAATTTACAAAATGATATTTGTTGCTCTAGAGAATACACCTCTGTTTTTGCCACACGATGGTGCTGTTCATTGAGGTGCTTATACCCTCTAATACAGAATCAAACCTTATGAATTGCTATATACCTTACAATACATGACGTCAAATTCAAATATACTTTTACCTATACTCTAATATATAATACAGTATATACTAAATAGCTTACTTTCCAACTCGCACAGGAAATGGAATTTCATATACTGCCCTGTTAGTATCTGAGATATACAGGTATATCTACGATTTTGTCAGACGATGGCGTCGTTCATTGAAGTGCTATTATACCCAATGATCATTTCGCATTTTCGGTCCAAGTCGACTAACAGAAAATTAGGGGTTGTTGGTGGGAGGTATTTAGGCCCCTGAGTTCATCCCCCCGTGGGTCATTCGGCAACCAATCGTAGCAAGCATTAACGGGTTAAATGACGGCGTTAACGGGCAACAATTAACAATTTGACGCCATTGGTGACGCCACTTTCTATTTGGTCGAGTATCCGTGATACCATCGACCCCTTTGGTTCCATCTTAGCGAAGAAAGAACAGTAGCGATGGAAAAGAGGGGGAGGGGGAGAGAAGTTTCGCTCGCCTAATTAGTCGTAACCTCTTATCGCATTCTCCCTATCATCGACAAGCGCGTCGACGAAGTAGAACGCTAAAAATTCCATTTCGTATAGTACGATACGCAAACACACACCTGGAAATTATGCGAAAAATCATCATCCGATTTAACGCGACATTTCCGCTAACTATCATTGCTGCTTAACGAACCGACTCAAAACATCTCTAAATCAATATGGTCAGTACCAAGTTTGTTTTTTTCTTCTTAATACTGAAATACGGAATTCAAATTTTCACCAAAGAAGATGTTTTAGATTGATCTCAACCATTCTAAAATTAATATACAAAACATGATGAAATATCCGTACCATTGTGTTCAGTCATCGCTTTATTGTTTGGATTATTATTATTACTTTTACGGAAATCACTAAAAGTGAGTTTATAACAACAATAACGAATGACAACCCCAAGTAACTTTATGAAAACTAACCAAATTTTTATACTGAAACGCAGTCCGAACATTAGAATATCTGACTAATCTCATGCCAAAGTCACGCCACGTGATACCGATTGACAAAACATATCGTAACATTGACGTACAACAAAACTTCAATACTGATATTTACAATCGACGCATCGCAAAGTATGAATTGCGATGAATGCGATGAATTGCGCAAAAAGACAAAAAGTATGAAATAGTTTTATACGTGTATTCAATCTATTCACATAATTGGCAAGTTTGTGTGTGTGTGTGTGTGTGTGTTCGTCAGGTCTATAATAATACACTTCTAATCAGAACGCTCTTATCTATACAAAATTACCACAAAACATTACGCTACGCTGTAAATTTCTAGGTCAATCATTTCAACTGTCAACGTCGTGTCAATTGCGAGATATGGACATTCGAAGTCCAACATTTTGTCATTTGATTGGTGACGTGGATGATTATTTACAGGAAAAATATCACAGTAACCGCTCGATGACAAACAACATTATGCCACGATGTTTTGAATCTATCGTTATGAACACCCTGCAAAAAAAAAACCCTGATATTGTGTCAACGATATCGTTTCCACGGTTTACAAACTAACGTGCGGAAACCGAATAAATATAATACACAAGGTTTCACGACTATTAGTATTTAATAACCAGTGTTAACTATTTTCCAACAAAATATAATTTCAACGTATACTGTTTTTGTATAGAGTATACTATACTGAAAGCTGATATGCCAATATTTAACCCCCTTACCTAAATAGTATAATAACACCCACCAGAAGGTAATTTTGGACATTGGTCCAATTCGAGAAATTCCCATGATGTAAAATAAAATAAATTGGAATGATGACCAGTAGCTCTGTCGTTGACACAGCCAAGAAGACTGGTAGGAGGAGGAGAAAAATGAAATACAAAAACAACAACACATCGAAAGGGAGAAAAGGGTGGAGTTAGTGGAAGGATCCGGGAGGATCGAACCTTCCACTTTTGTAGGAAAAGAAATGGCGTTTAAACGAGACGAATGGCGAGACCAATGTCTGGGGTCGACGAGAAACCATTCATCAACGACCATCGATTCATTACTCGTAAAAGAAGAAGAAGAAACAACAAACCGAGGGGGTTGGCCAACGAGGGTGGGGTAATCAACCACCCAATGAAAGGGGACTGAGTAGAAAATAGTACGGTTCCTTAATATGGAGGATGGAAGATTGAAGGGGGGAGAAAAAGAGAAAATGGAGTAGGAAGTGGGGAGTATTATAAGAATCGAGCTACTGGGCAACCGGTTTTTTGTTCCCCCCCCCCTCCTCTACTTCTAACTTTGGCCACCACCAATTATTATATAATAAAACTGCCAAAAAATGAAATAAATGTGGATCTAGTTTTCTATTCTCGACTGACGACTGTCACGAGTATATTTTTTAACGTACGATCTTGTTTGATATAAAAGTTTATCAAAACGGAACATGGTATTAATAAGGTACATATATTTTTATAAATGTGTATCAACTATTTTTTATACTCTTTATATTAATTTCACTTGTGAGTGAGTGATCTGGGAATTGAACGTTATACTCAACGATCGCATAAAATTTAATTTCGCATAAATCGGTATTCCTCGTTTCGCATAAATCGAATCGTGCAAAAATCAAAAAAATGGAATTACTCCAAACACGCATAAATTGAATATATCGAAATTACTCAGAGATGGCATACGTTTTAATTCGCATAAATCAAAACGTGCCAAAATCAAAAAAATGATCTTTTTTGATGTATCCATACAGTACATCCTGTATATGGACAGTAAGCTATATAAAAAGTATGCTTAAAAAAACTGTTACGTAAAAATCTCTATCTCTAATATCACTTGTACAATTTCACAATTGAGACGACGCATGCGCAAAATGAATCGAGAACGAGGCTACTGACCTACCTATAACATGTGATTGTTGCTATGCGTGTGCCTTTGTCATTGAGAAAGATTCCTAGGTTCAAATAATTACAAGCCAATTAAGTGGTGAACACATTGCTAAAGGTCATGTGATAGTTCTGATGTTCCAACAAGTATAACAAAGTTTTTTTTAAAAAAAATTCAACATGTGTTAGTTTGAAACGATTTCAAGTAGTATGAAATAGAAGTATACCCTATGCTACCCATGCTAAGCACAGGTTACATTATCATCTCAGATTTTTGTAAAGTCTATCTAGTTGACACACAATGTCACAATTGTTATTATCGTGTTAGAACACTCTTTTGTCAACATTCGAAATTGGGTTCACCCTAAACAGTTTTAATAATCTCATTTGTCTGTTTGTTCGAACATCACACAAAAACGACTAATTTTCGGGATCTTCCTATTCCCTGTCTTACAATATAATTTCCTGTGCTTTAAATTGTTAGGGTCACCAATAACAACGTGCTTAGATGTGTCACCACATCACCAACACAAAAATAAACACTAAAAAATGTTAAACGCGAAGCAACATGAGTTTGAACATGGGAAATGTAAACAAACATAAGTATAAAAAAGGATTGATTCACTTCTAGATCTGTCAATATTGTTTGACGGTATACAGCTGGTACATACAAGTTATGGTTTAAAACAACACCAAAAGCAAAATGAAAAACATATTTAACAAACCATTTTAAAGTACTGTATAGGCTCACCTTATACTGTATTTGTAATGCCCTGTCTATACCACCATAACC
Source organism: Cryptops parisi (assembly GCA_034695005.1). Taxonomy (NCBI): domain Eukaryota; kingdom Metazoa; phylum Arthropoda; class Chilopoda; order Scolopendromorpha; family Cryptopidae; genus Cryptops; species Cryptops parisi. Next base: position 506 of record JAQIWH010007992.1, on the reverse strand, counting down.
TCCATATACCTTACAAAATTGAGACATTTTTTATCCTTCCACCATCTATTATTTCGTGCCATTTACAATTCCAACACAAACCATCGTCTCCCCTTCCCAACGTCTGTTTATAGCTATTCCTTTTATACAATATCCCCTCTTTTTTTTATTATCAACAACGCTTCCTTTCACGCCTGTTAACATAGAGATAGACGATAGTCAAACTACGGTATACGTAGCGCAGTAGTTCCTTTTCTGCGGGTTCGACTTTGACGACCTGTCACGTTCTCCGCTCTCGTTTCTCGAACCCCAAACGCGAGAAGCGAACGGTGGTTGGTTGCTTCGGCGCGAGGTAGTCTGTGCGCGGGGGTGTCAAGTAGGAAGAGGGGGGAGGGAAAGAAAACGCGCATGCGCAAGATAAACGCGTACATAGAGAAAGAGAGGAGGAGAGGAAAGTGCCCGGCAGTGAGTGAATGAAAGTGTGTGTGTGTGTGTGTGTGTGTGTGTGTGTGTGTGTGTGTGTGTGA
>JAQIWH010007991.1:0-10759 GCA_034695005.1 Cryptops parisi | reverse complement strand
CCGTTGATGCCAAAGGCGTAAAGAATTACCCTCTCCCAGGAGGCACTGAGCAGGTTCACAATCTACAGGTTTGTTTTCCTGTAAGTAGGGTTTACCATGTATTCTATATAATTGCCGTTGCTTAGCAATACTTAAGAATAACTGTCCATCAGGATCAATAATGTCTAACATACCATGATGTCCTGTATAAGACCACACGGCTTTGTCAATGGCACCAAGACTGATCAAGTTTTTCGATATTTCCGATACAAAATACACATCGTTCAGTGTTAACCTTAGGATCAGTTGATACGTCTATCACAACTGTGCCAACCCCTTTTGCGTGAAGGACCCCTTTTCCCTGTTTAATCGTTTTCTCAATATTCATTAAATCACAAAACAACTCTTTTGACCCACAACAATGGTGCGTGGCGCCAGTGTCAAACACAAATTCATACTGTTCATATTTACCATCCTCTACAGTTGAATGCACCTGCATGAACCACGCCCCTGTGAGAAAATTAGTCGTCCCACTCTGTTGTGTGGACATGCTTGAGCTTGGAAAGGTTCCACCACGTTTACCACGTCTACCACAGAAAGGGCCACGACCTTGACCACGAGAATCATGTGGAGTGGTTGAAACAAGTCTAGGACAGTCACGACTGTAATGTCCATAGTTCTTGCACCGATAGCACTGTATATGCTGCAGCCGACCTGGGTTGAGAGAACGATCAGTGCTGGTATGTCCGACTGACATTTGTTGCTCACCTAGAGTTTCTGTGGTAGCGTAGGCGCTGGACACAGGAAGCGTGTCGTGGTCTGTGGCATGCAGGTTCCTGGTTCTCTCATCTTCAGCCAACAAAGCCGTGAACACTGCCATTGACGTGAACGCCTCGTCTGGGAGTTGGTATAACTGTTGTACCACCACGTTATACTTCTCTGGTATGCTGCTGATCATCTTATATGCCAGACGGACATTTTGGATAGAGCATTGTAACTGCTCAAGTCTATGTACCAAGTGCTTAAACCTCGCAATATAAACACACATAGACTCATCTTGTCGCATCTGGGCTCCATAGAATTCGGACAGCAGTCGGCCAATCATGGCCTTGGACGAAGGTTCAAAATTGGCTTTCAACGTCGTCCAGGCTTCCAAAGGGTCTTCAATTTCAGCTATCATTGGTTTCACCGTCGGATCCAGTGAAAGGTACATCGTTGATAAGGCATAATCCTTCCTCCTCAAATATTCGTTTTGTACTGCTACAGTGGCAGTTTCAGGAAGTGGTACTTCAGTACCAGTTATAAAGCCTCGTAGACCCCTTTCACGCAAGAGCATAACAATGTCCGCTCTCCATTCACGATAATTGGACGCCCCGGCCAACTTATCAAAGTTCAACGCACAACGTGGATCAGGATAAGCAGTAGCCATCATTGAAGAGACAACAAAGTTCAAACTAATGTTCCTGCACAGTACACAAATGCGATACCTTGTATACTGTAGACTTATACTGTAGACTGTCACTAAACCAAGTGTCAGCCAAACGGCACAGCCATTATGGAAGAGCTTGAGCTGGGCCCATAACCGTGAGAAAATAAAGAATAAAGTCCAATAATGAATTTGCAGGAACAAAATATACAGTTGAAGACTCAAAGGTAAGTAGCAAACATGATGACACTATTTATTGTCACTAAATTCAAGTATCAGAACAAATAAATAATGTAATATTATACACTTCAATTGTTACAGTTCAACAGTTAAGAAGACAACAACCAGTTTCCAAAAACCAAGAACCCCAGTTCTCTATGGACCAAACCATTCATGACTAGGTAACAGGTACTTAAAAAACAATGACTTATCCTTATCAACTATTTCTCTATCTTATTCCTGTTATTATATAATTATAGTATTAAACAGTTTATATATATTAAGACAATAGTTTTTTGTTTTTTTTAACAACTGTGTCACTATAGAAATATACATCATAAGAGAAACTGTAAAGTATTATTAGGCATAATAAATGCCTTACTTATCACAGATATTATAGAGGCGAGCCAAGTAGGAAGGGCGAGCGGAAGAGAAGACAACGAAGGCGTAGGTCAATCGAGAGCGAACAAGGGATCTGTAGAGAGTAATAAGAGTGTGTCGGTCTGCTCCCCAGGAATAATGGCTCAAAATGTGAAGAAGATCGAGGGCCTTACGGCAACAAAATTTTAGTTGGCGAATGTGAGGAAGCCAACTTAAGCGATGGTCAAAAATTAAGCCAAGAAAGCGGACTTCGTCACGGACAGTAAGATGTTTACCGCCGATAGTAAGGGTCGGATCGCAGAGTTCACGTCGCAGGCAGGAGAAGTGTATGCATACAGTTTTGTCGACAGAAAAACGAAAACCGTGAGAGAGGGTCCAGCGTTCCAACCGGTTGATGGTGAGTTGGATCTGTCGCTCTGCAACTGAGAGGTGGTAGGATCGACAGGAAATGGCCAAGTCGTCGACAAAGAAAGAAGCGACGACTGGAGCTTGAATCTGAAGGGCTATGGAATTGATTACAATCACAAACAAAGTAGTGCTCAGGACACTGCCTTGTGGTACTCCAGTCTCCTGGAGAAACCAGGGTGACAAGGCGGTGCCAATGCGCACGGAAAAGAGACGAGCAGATAGAAAATTGGATAAGAAAAGCAGCATGCGTCCTCTCAGGTCGGCATCGTGAAGCGCCTTCATAATGCCATAACGCCAGGTGGTGTCGTAAGCTTTTTCGAGATCGAAAAAGATGCTCTGCAGAAAGTTAGCTCTGCAGAAAGGCATTCTGGAGGCAGGATTCAAGGGAGACTAGGTGGTCGATTGTGGAACGTCCTTTGCAAAAACCGCATTGAAGGGGAGCGAGAAACTGGTGTTTTTCAAGCCACCACATCAATCGTTTATTGACCATCCTCTCAAAAACCTTACACATGCAGCTAGTGAGTGCGATCGGGCGATAACTGGAGACATCGTGAGGATCTTTGCCTGGTTTAAAGATGGGAATGACGTTGGCTTCGCGCCAGGCAGCAGGAATAGTACCGTCGCACCAGATTTTGTTAAAGAAGGAGAAGAGGGAAAGGGTGAATTGATGGGAAAGATGTTTAATCATCAGGGAATGGATCTGGTCAGGGCCTGAAGCGGAGCTACGGGTGGCTTTGAGGGCAGATTGAAGTTCCCAGAGGAGAAAGGGAGGGTCACACAATTCGTGTTGGGAGGAGGGAAAAGAAAGAGGGGAAGACTCGGCACGAGTTTTGAGGCATAAGAATTGGGGGTCATAGTTGTGGCAACTACTGATATTGGCAAAGTGGTAAGCAAGGGAAGTGGCTATCACGTCGGGAGTGATGTGGTAAGAACCGTCACGGTCAATGAATGAGGGGGAAGAAGAGGGTTTATTACTGACGCTGCGAATGCGGTCGTATACACGAAAGAGGAGGGTGGTGCTGTTCAGGGAAAAAATATAGGCTCTCCACGAGTCTCGTTTGGCGGTTAAGATAAGGCGACAGGCTTTCGCACGCAACCTTTTAAAAATCTGGTGATTGACAGGGGTTGGGCGATGTTTGAAGTGACTCAAGGCAGCTTTGCGGTCACGGATTGCAGCGGCGACAGCATCATTCCACCAAGGGACAGAGCGACGAGAAGGTTTCCAAACGGAAAGGGGAATGGAGGAAGAGGCTGCATCTAGAATGGAGCTGTGAATGAGATGGTGAATGTCGTCGTTGTCAAAAAAAAGAGAAAAGTCTTCCCACTCGGCGAGTCTAGTGAACAGAGGCCAGTCGGCCTTACGTAAAATCCAATGACAAGGTTGAGGAGGGAGAATCCCGCCTCGACATAAACAAAGGGTGAGGGGATGGTGGTCGCTCCCGCAGAGGTCGGGGTGAACAGGCCATTCAACCAAGGGAGTAACGGTAGGACTGCACAGGGAGAGATCAATTGCACTCCAGCTACAATGAGCTGCCGAAAGATGGGTAGGGGAGCCGTCGTTCAGGATGCAAAGGTCAAAAGCAGAAGCCAGACGCTCCACGGCAATGCCCCGCAGGGTATCATAAACAGAGCCCCAAGTGGAGTGGTGAGCGTTAAAGTCGCCAAGTGGAAGAAAAGGAAGAGGGAGTTGACGGAAGAGGTCTTCTAACTGTTGATGGTAGGTACAATTGTCGGGTGGGAGATAAAGAGAGCAGAGAGTGACGCGCCAGGGAAGGTAGCAAACTGCCGCAACTGCTTGGAGTTGGGTGGCAAGCGGGACAGAAGTGGCTGCGAGAGCATGATGGACTGCAAGGAGCACACCCCCTCTATGAGTGGTGGAAGGGATATCGTGACGGAAGAGAGAAAAATCTTTCAGTTGAAAGGAGGTGTCAGGGTGAAGATTAGTTTCTTGGAGACCGAACGCGCAGGGCTGGAGAAAGGAAAGGAGATAGTGGAGTTCCGGTAGTCTGGAGCGAATACCGTTGCAATTCCACTGGAAAAGAGCCATGAAGGAAAAGAGAAGCTAAGGAATAGGGGGAGGAGGTAGCTGTTTCCTTTTCACCTTGGTCTTGACTTTCTTGAATTCGGGGCGAGACGAACGGGATACTGGTGTGAGTTTCTCGAGTGCTGTCGACTCGTCTTCAGTGCCAGACATGTCAACGGAGTTGGCACAAGAGCTGTCCGAAGACCCTGTCTCAGGAGCACGTTTCGTGCTGTGACAGCGAGGAGGAGGAGTAGGGGGTTTGTTTGGGACGCGAAAAGAACCAGGAAGGGCGCTGGGCGACTTAGTCCTGGTGGGTGTGGAGGGGGATAGGGAAGGTGGGATAGTGGGAGAAGATGGGGGAGGGGGGTGGAGCGCCGGCGATCTCACTACAGGGGTAGTCTGAGTAGACTGAGTACTCGTTTGTGTAGCAGTCGAGCGAGTACGCTGAATGAGAGCCACCGGAGCAGATGTTGCCGCAGCAACAGATGCATACGAGGGGGTAGCACGAGAGGCATAAAAAGAACGACGAGCTTCTGGAAAAGTAAGATTCTGAGTGACTTTGAGTTTCTGGATCGCTTTTTCGTCTTGGAAGCGAGGGCAAGCGGAAGACCACGCAGAATGTTGTCCTGAACAGTTTGTGCAGCTAGGAGGATGGGAGCATTTATCAGGGCCATGATCAGGGAGACCACACGATTCGCATATCTTGGGCGAGGAACAACAAAGTTGCCCATGACCGAACTTCTGACAATTAAAGCAGCGAAGAGGATTCGGAATGAAAGGACGGACAGGAAGATTTAACCATGCTACTTTAACAGATTGGGGAAGAGAGGGGGTGGAGAAGGTAAGAACGAATCCACCGGATCCTTCCCGCTCATTGTCTTTCTTTTTGGTGAGGCGACGAATATCAACCACATGTTGGGACTTAAGAGATTCCAGAAGTTCGTCATCAGCGCAGCAAATGATGTCTCGACTAAAAATTACCCCTTTGCAAGAGTTAAGAGATTGGTGAACCGTAACGGAGACTGGAAAGTCAGCAAAATGTTGGACGAACGAAAGTCTACGAGCTTGTTTGGCATCGCGAACTTTGATCAGCAGGCTACCACTACGCAACTTAGAAATATCAGCAACTTTACTGATCGAATTAACCAGAAATTTATGAATAACAATGGGTGATACCGACAGAAAACTGCCATTTACACAGATTGAAAAAGCGCGTTCAATCTGTAAGGCAGACAGAACGCGTTGGAGGGAGTGGATGTGAAGTGTTTCATGATGGCGATGGAGAATCTCTATCAGATGTCATGGTCTGTGTAGCTGGAGGACATAAAAGAACGCTCGGGGTTAATTCTTTAGTTGTGGCTATGATTGAGAAAAAAAGAGAAAGGAGTTAACGACCTCTCCCCGGTTGGGGGGTCCCTTACTTAGGCGCAGAAACATGAGAAAATAATAAAGTCCAATGATAAATTGCAGGAACAATAATATGCGGTTGAAGACTTATTCAATTAAATGAAGACACAAAAGTAAGTAGCAAAACATAAGACACTATTTACTGTCACTATAATCCAAGTATCAAGACAAAATACATAAGCTAATCTTGTTCACTTCAACTGTTATTCAGACTACAACTCAACAACCAAAACTCCAAGGACAACAGTCCACTCTGGGCCAAACCATTCATAACTAGGTAACAGGTACTTAGAAAACAATGAATTATCCTGATTGACTATTTCACACTGTAATTACTGTTATATAATTATAGCATTAAGCAGTTTTTATATATAAAGACAATAGTTTCATCATTTTTTTTCTTTTCTTTTAACAACAGTGTTACCATAGAAACATGAGAGACTGTAAATTACTATTAGGCATAATAAATGCCTTACTTATCACAAAACACAACATGCTCCAGAACGTAAAGACTCTGGTCACTTTTACGAGGTCGTAACCTGTGCAGTTCTGTCGGAAGCGAGGAAGGCCCTTAGCTCCAGTAACTTGGAACTGGCCCTTCCCCTTCCTATACTACAAGGCTTTTGGCCTCCGAGTGAGCACGTCACCGTGCTTTGATCCTGCGTCCGAGTCACAAGGATTTGACTGACTTCATCCTGCAAAACAGGCACTTCCACGCCTCTCCTACTGTTCCCCTCCGCCATCGTGAAGCCGCGGAGTTCGACGCCAGAAGAAGAGGAGACTGTTTTTAACCACAATGGTCTATATTGCCCGTCCCAGTCGGTCTTAGTCTGGCGTCCGTCGTTGACCTGTCCAGCTTGGGTAACCCTGACAGGAGGAAAAACCCTCCCGCTGGCATAGCTTGCAGACAGAGGCACGCAAGTCCTCTCAACGCGACAAGGTGTCGACCATCGAGGGGGGATATTCCCCTCAAAGCAATGGCGTTGCAGAAAAAACAAATAAAACTATTATGGAAATGGTACGAACCATGCTGCTAGATTCACAATTGCTAAGACAATTTTGGGAGGAATGCGTTTATACAGCTGCCTACATTAAGTATAGAGTGAAGTCTAGCGTGCATGGAAGAACGCCTGTAGAAGTTTGGTCGGGTCATGTACCAACAGTAAGTTTCATGAAGCCATTTGGATGTTTGACTTATGTTGTCTATTGAAGCCAAGAAAGAAGAAGAAGCTAGAACAAAGAGCAAAACCTGGAATTTTTGTGGGCTATTCGAGACATAGAATATTTTACATAATTTATTTTTCAGACTCGGAAAAAGTAGCAGAAAGCAGAAATGTGAAATTTATTGACAATAAAAATGGAGTTTCATTAATTAAGGATCCCCTCGATTAATGGGGGGGCCCTCACCTTATCGTGGTGAGGTAGGCTTGCATGCCTCTGTCTACAAGCTATGGCAGTGGGAGGTTTACCTTCTGCCAAGGTTACCCAAGCTGGACAGGTCAACGACGAAGGCAAGACTAAAACCGACTGGGACGGTATATAAACCATTGTGGTTAAAAACCGTCTCTTCTTCTGCTGGTGTCGAACTCCACGGCTTATGGTGGCGAAGGAGAACAGCAGGGGAGGCATGGAAGTGCCTGTTTTGGAGGATGTAGTCAGTCAAATCCTTGTCACTCGGACGCGGAATCAAAGTATGGTGACGTGCTCCCTCAGAGGCCAAAAGCCTTGTAGTATAGGAAGGGAAAGGGCCAGTTCCAAGTTACTGGAGCTTAGGGCCTTCCTCGCTTCTGACAGAACTGCACAGGTTACGACCACGTGAAAGTGACCAGAGGCTTTACAGAACGTAAAGCCTCTGGTCACTTTCACTGGAGCATGTTGTGTTCCTGTGCCTAAGTAAGGGACCCCCGACCGGCGAGAAGTCCTTACCTCCTTTCACTCTTTCTCTCAATTATGGCCACTATTAAAGAATTGAACCCAAGTGATCCCTCATGCTCTCCTGCTACTCAGACCATGATTTCAGTAAGCGACAGTACATCGCACCCAGTGAATGTTTTACGTCTCTTTCAGCACATTCAATCAGTATTACCGATCAAACGCGCTTTTTCATTGTTAGTTGCCATAATGGGAGTTTTGCTTGAGTATCTCCTATTGTAATCTATAAATTTCTTGTTGCCTCTATTTACAAAACAGCTTACTTTTCAAAGTTGCGCAGAGGTAGCCTTATGATCAAAGTCCGTGATGCCAAGCAAGCACGTAGACTTTTGTGTCTCAAGACATTTGCCAATTTTCTGGTTTCAATAACGATTCACCAGTCTCTTAACTCCTGCAAAGGGGTAGTTTATAGTAAAGACATCATTTGTTGCCCAGTTGATGAAGTCCTGGAATCTCCACATGTGGTTGCTGTACATCACCTCACCAGGAAGAAAAACAACGAGCGGGAAGCAACTGGTGAGTTTGTTCTCGCTTTTTCTACTCCTAACTTACCCATGTCTGTCAAGGTGGCATGGTTAAATCTTTCTATCAGGCCCTTTGTTCCCAACCCACTTCATTGTTTTGCCTGCCAAAAGTACGGCCACGATCAGTCACAATGCTCTTTTCCCAAAATTTGTGGTGAATATCGCCTACCTGACAACTCTCCAGCAGTGTGTACACGGCCGCCGAGCTGTGTAAATTGTTCTGGCCTTCCCCCTTCTTAGTCTCCATTATGCCAGTCATTTAAAGATAAAAAGTCCATTCAATAACTTCGAATTGATCACAATATTTTGTTTCCGGAGGCTCGTCGAGCTTTTTACGCTGAACGACCTAAACATTCTTATGCTTCTGTTGCTTCAAAAGATACTACACCACAGACCTGTTCTATTGCCACACAAATCACCACAATAGCCACGCAGACCTCTGACACCGCACCTTTTATGTCCTATAGCCCTGCTGTTGTATCAACACCAGTACCAATTCTCCCCGCTATTGTTTTTCGAGAACCGTTACTTTTTCCGGTGTCCTCTCATTCCCAAAGCGTTCCCACACCTCGGGGAGGTACTAAACGTGCACTGGACTCAGCATCATCTGTAGCTTCAAGTGAAAATGCTCTCTATACTTTTTTTTCTGAAGACGAGCTAACAACTCTCACTTCACTTACCCCGTCTTCACGACCATCTGATTCTGGCGTTAGGAAAGTCAAACTGAAGAAAAAGGAAAAACTCAAGTCCACCTCTTAGTTAACTAACCCCTTTCTTTTTATGGCTTTACTACAATGAAATTGTAATGGTTTACGTTCTCGTTCAGCTGGCATTGTCGCTTTTTTCCGATTTTTCCCCATGCAGAGTTTGTCTCCAAGAAACCAACCTACATTCCTGTGATAGTTTCTCTTTGAGAGGTTACAATATCTTTCACCACAACATCTCCCTGGATCAGGTAGGTAGTTAGTAAGAGAGGCGCACCAACTGCCTAGAGGCTTGTTATATGGCGCCCACAGAAAAAACTACAGCCAGAAATCAGGGTGATTATATGAGCTCGGCAAGGCCCGACAGCTTTAAGAAGCGGAACAGTCGATGGATAGAACGAACTTGGTTTCCCAGCAGCTCAGGAAGAGTGGAAGGCAGGAGGCACTGTCTACGAAAACGTTCATATAGTGGACAGTCCACCAGGACATGATGGACCGAAACTTGTGCATTACAGACGTGACACCAAGGCGGAAACTCCCCACGGAGAAGGAAGGCATGGGAGAACTGTGTATGCCCAATCCGGAGTCGCGTCAGCATCACCTCATTCCTCCTCACATCACAGAAAGAAGTCGCCCAGATTTTGACAGTTTCTTTTATGGCACGCAGCTTGTTATTGTTCACTGCGGCCCATTCCTCCTCCCAGGCTATGTGAATCTGCCGTTTGAGCCATAGTTGCAGATCAGATGAGGTAACCTCATCTGCAAAATAAGGTTTGTGGAGCCCCTCTTTTGCCGCTGCATCTGCAAGTTCATTGCCCCGGATGCCGACGTGGCCTGGCACCCAAACAAAGGCAATTGACTTTCCCAACTCTGCGAGACGATGAATGAGTCCATGGATAAGCAGAACCAATGGAAGCTGGGAATAAAAATCCTGCAATGCCTGCAACCCACTCAAGGAGTCGGAGCAGACCAGGAATTGGCAGGCTGGGCTCTGAAGGCAGAGGGACAATGACCGCACTATGGCTACAAGCTCAGCTGAAAACACACTATACAAAGAGGGAAGCCGCCCACTGACTGTAAAAAGGCGAGACACACATCCAAAGCCAACTCTGTCCCCGTCCTTCGACCCATCCGTATAGATGGCCTCATAGCAGCGATAATGATGAAGGATCTGCTCGAAGCGTCCGATATATTCCGCGGGGCAGGTGGAAGCCCGTCGCAGATGGCTTAAGTCCATGATGAATGGAATAGGCGGAAGCAGCCATGGAGGGCAAGATGGGCGGACAGTAAGCACTGGAGGCCAAGTATTGGGGTGGAAGGACTCCGCTGCACGCACACCCAATGGCCGGGTGACTCCGAGTCTCCGAGAATACAGTTGCATGTTAGGTGGACGAAACACGCACTGGTATGCCGGATTATCAGGGTTAGTGTACAGACGCGCCACGTAACTGCGTCTAGCAGCTTCCAAGAGATGGTGGAACGGAAGCTCACCACTCTCCGCACACATGCTATTCACAGGGCTAGTTCGAAATGCCCCTAATGCAATGCGGATACCACCATGATGGACGCTTGTAAGTTGCGACAGATAGGACGGTCGAGCCGATGAGAACACCACCGAACCGTACATCAAACGAGACCGTACTAACGATCGATAGAGAGTCATCATCACAGTACGATCTGCTCCCCAAGATGGATGGGTAAGGATCCGGAGGAGATCCAGTGCTTTACGACTACGAAGCTTGAGTTGACGAAGATG
>JAQIWH010007990.1:0-10759 GCA_034695005.1 Cryptops parisi | reverse complement strand
ATTCTTTTGACTTGTTACCTTTTAGAAAGAAACTTTTTGTACATCTTAATTTTGGAATATAGTTTTGTATTTGTTTAGTTTTTGTTTATTTTTCATATAAAACCATTTTGTATTTGATTTACAGTGGATTATAGGTTTAGTGTAATTATTTATGTCTTATTTTTATGTTTAAAGTTGTATTTCGATCCAAGCAAGGATTGTGTAATAAATAAAATACAAGGCCTCAATAACAGATATGTATAACAATAGCATATGAATGCTAAAAGATTATTAAATTAACAAACGAATGTAATATGACAAAATCAAATTATGTAAAAATGAAATGAATACTCAATATGTGTCAGAGTAAAGCACATGTTTGAAACACACTTTTTAAAGTGAATTTTTAAATACATTGACTGACACAGGAATTTTCAAGACTAGTAAAAGCGAAGGGTTATCTGTCGATCGGTAGTTCATTCCAAAGTGAGAAGGAGGCTATCTTTGATGATGATCATGGTTAGAAACATCATGCATGAGAGAGAATAAGTTTATTATATTGGTTGGGATGTTGACGCCTATTTAGTTAGAAAGTGTAGTAAATGTTTAACATTCCTGAAACAACGGGAGACCTGTTAAAAACAGTTAATTGCTTGATGGAAATAGAGAAATGATTAAACGTGCCATGCCCAAGCGTCAAAAGGACAGTTTGAGCAGCGGTTTTCATATCTGCGGACCAGCAAGAGAAAAACTACTTTAAGAGTCAATCGATTATAATAATAATAATAATTCCAAGTCGAACGGAAAGCAACCTTAACTTCACCTTTATATATACGGTATGTCATGAAACGAGTTTAGGACGATGAATGACAGCTATATTGATTCGATTCAAAAAGAAGAATAAATTCACTAAATTCTCGTTGGATGTACAGGGTGAGTCTTTTTCGTGAAACGACCTAGTGTATGTGGCTGGTGTTTTTTTCATTGGCCTTGAACACCGAGTCTTATTTAGAAAGCTGTAGCCACGACCCCATGCACTTTAGTTTCATTCATTCATTCATTTCCAACAATGACACCAACAGACAGTAAAATGCACCATGCCTCTACAACAGCTTCTTTGTTATTCAGTGGTGGAGTTGTTGCATCGTCAATTCAAATACGAATTTATTCATGACATTATTATCTCTCTTTGTTGTGCATCTCAGATTGGAATATTTTTCAGCTGCTTTTTGTCAATTCCTGAGTGAACCTTTTTTTGGTGCCCTTGTAAAAGGCCATTTGGGACACAAAGCTAGCTAATCAGTTCACTTATTTATTAGTGATCTTATCTGATCATATTGATGATGTAACTTATTTATTTGTTTGTGTCGTCACGATAAAAGACTCACCTGATCGACTGGTATCCCTCGCAGCAGCGAAGCTTTACTTTTACCCCCTCCCCTCTTTGACGCCAAACTCGGCTGATCGGACACGACCCCTACCTATTCCAACTTTGGTCTCTCTCACCGACGAGGGTTGAAACAAATACAATGAATGTATTCGATCGACCCTTTCTCTACCACGGTTCGAACGAAAACTTAATAAGCAGGCCATCCATAAATAAGCCGCCGACGGAGTAGAAATGTCATGTTGGTTCCGAGTTTTAAACCTTTGGTGACGGACTGACGGGTAAATTTACCGATTCGTTCTTTTGTTTAGATACTCGAGCAACGCTTCAGCGTTGTTCACCACGCCTTCGGAGGACCAGCTGAGTAGCGAAGCGCTCGACTACCTCGCCAACATGGAATTCTTGTAAGTGAACGAACGCCACTCCTCCCGCCCGTTTGTTCGTTAATTAATGATCGTCCACTCGATTCTCTCCTCCTCCTCGACAGTGTCTTCGAAAACAACACCGTCATCGAGCTTCCTGACCACGCTTTCTTTCGTTCGCTTAACATCATACAACTGTACGTACGTACGTTGGCTCGAGTTTTACTACTTATTGTACACGAGGAGGTAATGTGATGTGATGTGATGTGATGTTAGTTCCCTAGGTTTCAATCAAATCCGAAAAGTGTCATCCACGGCTTTTCGAGGCCTCAAACAATTGGTATGGCTGTAGGTATCATCGCTACAACAACAACAACAACAACGCTTCTTTCACCACTCACTCGTTCCAATCGCCCTTTTCCATTGCAGCGTTTTAAAACACAATCAATTGGACGACGACGTATGGCTGGCTCTACACAATCGGCCTCAACTCTATTTTCTGTTCAGTTGACAAAACCTAGGATCATGAAATAAAACTATACCGTACCATTTTACAATCATTCGGTGGAACGTGACACGTGGGAACCGTCTCTTCATTTGTCGAACCACCTCACCGGCGCTGTCGTCAACTGGTTTTTGTTCGTGGGGATCGTCAGACGGTTCTTAAACGTTGAAACGTTCGACCGAAAAATAGCGTGTCACGATCAGTCGTGTGTCATGGTCCGTGTTTGATTGTCCCTCTGGGCTGGGATGGATGGACACGAGAATTAAAATATCACCCCAACATTCATCTTTTGACGTCAGAATGTATCGCGTGATCAAACGGCGTTGAAGCCGCCACGAGCGACATCTTCATTCCCAGTTGTACCAATATTTCCCTTTTACGCGAAAGATAGAATAGGTTGAAACAGAAATTTTACACAAAAATGACAATAGTTTGGGTTTTTTTTTTTCAAAAATTTAAAATAGTTATTTGGCATTTTTTGACATGTAGATTGCGTTAGAGGGAAAAGAGTGTCGTTTATGTTATTTTATTTGTTATGATGCTTCTCGTAGACAAGTTACATAGAATGAATAAGCATGGTAGATCTTGATTGCGCTAAGGGGGGAAAAGTTGTGTTTTTATTAGAATGGGAACATTCGGCGTGTGTGTAGGGGTTAGTTAGTCAGTTGTCAGTGCGTGTCCAATCCAAGGTGGGCTTTTTGTAGTTTATTTTAATTTTTACAGCCTTAAAAAGCCAAAAACCAACGGACAAGACGATAAAACTCAGTCTAGTTGGAGAGGCATGACTGGTCGTGATCGTTGGTCTCCCTCCCTCGTAGAATTAATTTATTTATTTTTCTTCGCTCGCTGCAGGGATTTGGAGAACAACGCCATCAGCCTCGCCTCGCCACACCTCTCGCAACTCAAGTTCGCTCTGTCACGCCTGTAAGCTCTGTCGCTGAAAACGTCGTTCGCATCGCACCAACTTGGCTTCGTTGGTTACACCGACCACTTTTTTCCATTGATTCTTAGAAACCTCATGGGCAATCGCATCACGTTTCTTTCGTCCGAGGCCTTGACCGGGTTCTCCAATCTGCAAATACTGTAAGCTTCCCCATTCCTTCGTTTATTAATCGGCTTCTGCTAGTCGACGGTTAGTTAATCCGAGCCTAGTTAGTCGGTGAAAGGGCGAGGGCGTCGTTAACGCCTCTGTCGCTTCGCATGCAAATCGAACGACCGCGATTAAAAAACGGGGATTAGTCCAAGACGAGATGGATCGATTCAATAAACAAACGAGGCGTGGGAGTTTTTTGGCGCCAACGCCTACAAAGTCACTCGAAAAACTCGACTGTGAAGGAAGAAAAAGTCTCTCAATTCGGTTTTCTAGTTTTAACCATCCTTTTGCTAATTCGATCCGACTAACGAGCTGACCACGCACGATAGGCAGATTTAGCGTGCGTACGATTTATTTAATTCCAAAAGAACTTCATTGTTTCTTGATATAGTAATCTCGACAAAAATGGGCTCAGCAAGATCGAAGACGGTGCCTTCATCAACTTAACCAAGCTGGTCGAGTTGTAAGTACAACAATTCCTCGACGAAAGTCTGATTGGCCAAAACTCAACGGTTCCTCATTGACTCGTTACGGACTCTCATTTCAACGAAAACCCGACAAGTCGTCGATCTAACATCAGCATTCAACAACAAAACCCCCAATCTAGACTTAAGAAGACGGACGGAGATCCTATTACCCATACATCGTCACGTTGCATGGATAATAGGACCTTCGTGATTGCGAGTGACTAACTTCATTCCCTCCCAATCACCTTGTTTGCTTTCCCCAGACGTCTTAGGTGGAACAGTCTAGTCGCCGTGACACCGTCCATGTTCTTGGGATTGAACCGCTTGGGGAAATTGTAAGTGTCGAGTGAAAGTCTATTTATTTTTACCACCAGTTCAAGTAGCACGAGCTAACCCGAGTGTCGTTCGTTGCGTGATAAGGTACTTGGAAAACAACCCCATCTCCGTGTTCGCGGAAGGAGCCTTTCAGCCACTCGCAACGTTAAACTCCTTGTAAGTGATGGATGGACATGGACATGGCAAGTGCAATTAAATTAGTACACTAGTAGTCTGCCTATTTCTCGCTTACGTTGCTTTCTTTCTTTCTTTCTTTCTTTCTAGGAAGCTCAATGGTGTCGATATGGGAAATGCCACCGTCGCCACGTTCGCACCTTTGTCGCCGCAATTGGAATTCGTGTGAGCTATTACCTACAGTACTGTTTGCTTTTTTCTCAGACCTCTAGACCTCTTTAACAAAGGCATAAAAAATATTAAACCCTCCTTATATCCTTTTGATATTCTCAATAGAGATTTCTTCTTACATTGTCATAATAGTATTAAAACAAAACTTACCTATTTTATTAAGCGTGTCTTTTATTTTATTTATTTATTTAGCTGGGTCGAATGAAGTCTATGCCCATAAAAAAAATCTATTTTTATGAAATAGATTACCCTAAACAGTGGAAATTAGCCAGCATTAAGCCTATCTATCGAGGTGGCCCTAGACATCTGATTTCATCCTATAGACCCATAGCCATTCTTCCTTATCTTTCAAAACATGCAGATCTTTTCTTTTTTCTGAAATTAAATCGCTAGTTAACTCAACTGCTCCATCAAATGCTTTCGGCTCTCAACCCAATAGCTCCTGCACTTTCTTACTTTTGAAACTCTTATGACTATATTATTAAAGCTCAATTCATTCTTATCTTAGTCACTGATATATCAAAAGCTTTTGACTCTCTACCACGACAATATATCCTCAATGTTCTCTTGCTTCTGGGTCTATCGGAACAGTGTTTGCTCTTATTGAAGAGTTACCTACCTAACCGATAGATCCATTCAAGTGGGACAGCATACCGACACTTGCACTGACTCGCTACTTGGTGTTGCACATGCAACGAGATTAGCATCTACCTTGTTTGCGATTGTTGCAAACACGTTGTTCGATCTTCCCCTCTCGGCAACGCCACTGTCCTACGTAGACGATAACTTTCTTTGTTTACAATATCATCCCTACCACATTCATATCGCTGAGTTCCTTATTGAACGTGATATTAAAAATCTTGCTACTTGGTATTCTACAAAACAAATGAAACTTAACACCAATAAACTTCATATTAATCCTAATATCCATAATTTAGAACAAGTTAAAATTCTCGGCATTATATTTGATTCATCCCTATCCTTTATTCCTCATTTGAACCATAAGATTAAAAAACTTTGCAAATAAAATTAATTTTTCTTTTTAAAAAGATCCAAAACATTCTCAAAAACAATGAAAAAATATCTCTATTCAAATCAAAAGTTATCTCACTATTATTCTATGGGATCTTGGTGTGGTCTGACATTCCGGGTTGTCGTCTGCGTAGATTAACTGTTGTTTACAACTGTCTGCTGAGAACTTTGGTTGGTCATCAAAGGTTCGTCCTCTTAAAATTTTTAACTTTACCAAAATTAATCAAATACTTCAGACTTAAAGAAATTCCGTTCCTAATTCACAATAGAAATCATCCTCTCCATAGATTTATACAATTCTTCAACCAATCTACCTACAATTGTCTCTCAACTTGTCATAAATTTCATATTCCCTTCAACATTCCTGCCAAAATTGAAGCTCGCTATCCCTATAATGTCTTTAATGACTGGAACCTATTACCAATACGACTACGTCAAGTTACCGCAAATTCAAATTGGAATTTGAAAACCAACAAAGATTTTGTTAATTTACTTTTTCACCACATCAATGAAACTAATTGACTGATTATTCATGATTCTTTTTTGTTTTGTTTTTGTATTTATTGTCTTGTCTTGATTTTGGCAGTCTGACGTTCCTGTTTTTTTGTGTTTTATTTGTATTTGTCCTGTTGACCATCATAGTCGAATAAATAAAATAAAATAAAATAAAATAAATACAAATAAAAATTTTAGGCTAAAATTGAGTCCTGCCAGGCCTGGTGAAACGGCGGCCTTAATGACGCCGTTGAGCAATAAACCTTGTGGGCTGCCACGGTCATCTATGTCGTCTGCTTAGTCTTTGTCTACTGTCCGTAGAAGGTTATTGCTTATTTAACAGCTCATCATTATAACGTCTCCCCAAACAAGTTCTCATTGCACAGACTATTTTCTTCTCTTGTGTTCTAATCGTTATCATGCTAAACATTGCCGCTCACGCACTTGCATTGTTGCCCAAAAATAGCACTGCTTCTTGCTGTTCTTTTTCGTAGTGTAGCATAGATTAATTGTTTATTTTTAATCTATGCTCTCAAACCGCGACAAACCGTATGTTCCACCGAGCTCGATTAGTGAGGGCTGAGGTGCCGCGCCGCCTGAAGGTGATCTGGAACTTGCGTCGAAGATGAAGGTGACGCATTGTCCGGTCAGGTCAATGATGTGCCCCCTTCCTCAGGAGAACAATTCCACGCCGCGCATGCCTACAATCACGAGCGTCCCACCCTCCACGTCACCTCGGGAATTACCTTATGGGTTTTGTTATCTGTATTTAGTTTTTTCTCATAAATTTTAACGCCGTGTTGTCGTTCATTCAGGATAGTGAATAAGTTCGTGATGGTTGGGCCCATACGGACCGTGTACTATCATAACATTGGAAAAACAAGTTTGCAGTAACTCTGAGTAAAACTAAAAATCACCACCAACAAAAAGTCGTTCAATCCTCCTCCAGTCCCAATCCCAAATGCGAACTCGTCCCGCCGCAATCGTTGGAAAAAGACGCATTACGTTTCACGTTTATTATATTTTCACATTAACGATTTGATGGGATCGAATCGAAAGGACAATTTTTATACGAGTCCATTCATTTGTTCGTTTCACCCGTAGCTACTTCGACCACTTTCGGCACTGTTCGCTGGCCCCTCGGGTGCGAATCTGCTTTCCTCGGACGGACGGCGTATCTTCCATCAACCACCTGCTCGGCCGTCCCATGCTGCGACTCAGCGTGTGGCTCGTGGCGACGTTGACGTGTCTGGGCAACACGCTCGTGCTGGGCGGCCGCTTCGTAGCGCGAGAAGACGACCGCATGGCCCACTCTTTCTTCATACGCAATCTGGCGGGTAAAACACCGACGGGACGTACTACCGGGGTGCATGTTGTGCTGAGAAGGTAAGTGACCGTGATCCATCTGTCGCCCAACAGCGGCGGATCTTCTCATGGGGCTCTACCTGCTGGTCATCGGGGCGCACGATCAACACTACCGGGACCATTACATCGCTCACGCCGCCACGTGGATGGGAAGCTGGCGTTGCTTGGCGTCGGGCGTCGTCGCCATGACGTCTTCGGAGACGTCGGTGTTGCTCCTCGCCTACATGTCCTTCGAGCAATGCCTGCGCATCGCCAGACCGTTCGCTGTCCGACAATTTCACCCTCGCATCACGGTCGCGGTCATCTGGGTGGCGGGGCTCTGCCTCGCCCTCGGTCCCGCTGTGGGTTGGCACCAACGACACGGCAACGCCTTCTACGGCTCCAACAGTGAGTGCTAACTTGACTCAATGCCCCCTTAGTGTTGGTCGGTCGGTTCAGTCATCACTCTGTCTAGGTATGTGTTTTCCTCTGCACATCGACGAGCCATTCATCCTCGGCTGGGAATACTCCACGTTCGTCTTCGTCGGTGTCAACGGCTGCAGCATGCTCGTCATCGCCGTCGCCTACGCGACTTTGTTTCACAGCCTCCGCCGTACGAGTCGCGCCACCACTCTCGCCACGCGAGCCGACACCAACTTCGCGATCCGCTTCTCGTGCATCGTCTTCACCGACTGCATCTGCTGGTTGCCTATCATCGCCCTCAAGCTGGTCGCTCTCCACTCGACGCCCATTCCACGTAAGTTGGTTCATTCCCCCAATTCGTAGCTAGTTGTTTTATTCGCTTCTGCCAAGCCAATCAAAATCTAACCGGAAAACTAGGAAAACTTTGATTGAATTTCAAAATCTACAATCTGTATCGGCAACACAATTTGTGGAGACTAAAAGCAATTGGATTTTTCAAAAAATACTTTAAAAACGAAAGAAAGAAAGAGCATCAAATTGACTCGACTCTGTGCCAGCGGTCTAAACGCCTAACCTGTTTGTCCTCGCAGCGGACCTGTACGCTTGGGTGGTGGTGTTCGTTCTGCCCATCAACAGTGCCGTCAATCCCATTCTTCACACCTTCACCACTAAGTTCACGGCCGGCCTACGACAAGCCTGCGGTAAGCGAACCTTCCTCGGCTGGATGGGCCTCGTCCAACGAAAAGACTCCGCGGGTGAGTAAGCGTCTTTAACCTTAGGCTCGGCTCGGGTCGCTCGCCGACACCCACGGGCTCATTTTCATCGCTGGCTGCGTTTGGTTTGTTTAACCAGATACGGACTCGTCCATGACGTCGTCGAAACGAGGTAGTCACCACAAAGTAGGCAGCAGCTGCAGCCGAGACGTCCGCCCCTCGACACCTTCCTACACGGAGGAAGGCAAGTTCACCAAGGCCCTACCGCCGTTTGGCAGCATCGAAACGTGCATTTGACCAGACCATTTGACATCGCTTCGTTGTCAAGATTCATCGATTTAATAAAGGCTCATTATATCTTGTTTCCATCGATTCTGACTTGAATTTCACCCCCTCCCCAACAAAAAATGAACCCTTCTCCACCGTTTCAACACATGCTTGGGAGGTTAATCGAATGTACTTGACCATTGGTTTTCATTCACCACTTGTATGTAGTTGAGCCGTCTGAAGCCAAAGAGAACCATCTAACATTTGGAGGAAATTATTAGAATCGAATTGAGTATTATTATAATAACCCATAGATAGGTCGTCTAACGTGACTTTGACACCAACACTGTTATGTTAGATTAGACCAAACACAAAATTTTGTAGTTGGTTCACTTCGGTTCATTTGTTGGACAACAAGAATACTGTACTGCAATTGACGAATTTTATTAAAATAAATTTTGGACCTTGAACAACATATTAAATAAATAAGGGGAAAACAAAAACCTTCCTTACGGACTAGTGCCACCCAGGGTTGGGTTTTAACCGTCAAAAACTTATTATCGTAAAATCTAACAGTAACTACAAATCCGTATTAATACAGTAATAGAAAGTAAGTTAATTTACAAACATTATGTATAAGAAAAAGGAAAATCATCAAAACAAAGCATGAAATGTTAACAACATAGCACACTAACTACTAAATACAAACCAGTGAAAACCAATCTCACAGAAATCATTGAATTTATAAACTGTTCAAGAAAAAAATAACTAGTTCAGATAATATCGAATGTATTTTGTTCAGTCCCTTCATTTTGCCAAGCAATTTTAGTCACCCACAACAGTGTTTCTCAAAGTGAGGTAGCTACGTAAGGTAACGCATTCTCCTGCCTGACATACTAACTAAGGAAAAAGTTAGTACTGTAAGACGTATGCTGTAAAATGTATCACGAGAGTTATACAAAATTTATACACTATGTCCACCATGAAATGCATGAAAAAGAATTAAATAAATTTTGATTGCTAATCAATTATATGCAATTTTTATGAAAACTATACAAGGATGTCGGTAGGTCGGTCGGTCGGTCGTAACGTTGAAAAACACTGTTCAACAGCTTACAGAGGATTAGGATTATAGGGTGTCGAACAGAAGAGTAAGTGCTACAATAAGCACTTACTCTATCAAGAGTAAACGAGAGGAGTCGGAAACGACCCAATAGGACCTACTGTATGCCTGGCCTTCCACGCGCCCACGCACGGGTTCCCTGTCGTCGGGCGTGTCGTGCACCAAAGCCGAGCCGAGCCGAGCCTCAGTCAACGTCGAAGGTTCGCTTTCCACCGTGCCTCGACAGATTCTCCGTATTTAATTCTCTCATGCGTCGTTGAGGGGCGCGAGGGAGCGTCCATTGGGGCCCTCCCCCTATGACCTTTGCACTGAGAGGGTCCCAACAAAGAGTCAAAGTTCCAGAGAGTTCATTGATGAATGAAGTGTGGTGTAAAGTTGGATAACTTGATGACTCTCCATGAAAGGGAGAATCATGACAACTTCGTGATTCTCCCTTTTGCTATGTATGAATGCCATGTGGCTGAGTATTTCATTAACTCGGACCTTGCTAGTCTAAAGCAGTGGTACCGAGAAAGGAACATGGAATTAAATTCTATAAAAACTAAACACCTTTTCTTCCATCGAAGCGACCATTGCAATGAAAAAGTCAAAATCCTGGGTGTGAAACTGGGCCCACATCGAAATGTTAATATCTATCAAAATTACATAAAAATATCTTTATTGTCAAACAATTCAAAAACTTGCTTACTAATCGGGAAAAAAAATATTTTTTTTATAGCAAAGATAGTATCTGTCTTGACTTATGGCATGGGGCGATGCGAGAGCGTTCCGAATAAGGCGTGTCACCGTGGCCTATAATAAATTATTTTATTTTATTTTAAACAGTCCTCAAGGACCAACTTCATGCACCATGAATAATAAAACTATACAATCATATGAAAATAAAAT
>JAQIWH010007989.1:0-10760 GCA_034695005.1 Cryptops parisi | reverse complement strand
ATAGACATATATACACACACACATATATATATATATATATAAACATGTAAATCTTTTTCTTTTCTTAGGGAGCAAAAAATATCTACATTCACTGCAGTTACTGTACAACATCACCTACTGTTCAGTAAGTAAACATACCCGTAAAACTTCACATAAAAATGATCCTCAAGAGATATATTTGCGAAAAATAAATCCATTTAAAATTGTAATTTTCATTTGGTAGTAATTCGTAAGATAAACCATGTAACATTGTTTTTTTAACCCTTTGGGTCACGGCC
Organism: Cryptops parisi; assembly: GCA_034695005.1. Taxonomy (NCBI): domain Eukaryota; kingdom Metazoa; phylum Arthropoda; class Chilopoda; order Scolopendromorpha; family Cryptopidae; genus Cryptops; species Cryptops parisi. The sequence goes on along the minus strand of JAQIWH010007989.1, from coordinate 10,482 downwards.
AGGCCCCCTCCATGTCAAATAAAAGCACTGTAAGGTACAAAAACAAACTTTAGTGCAAATCTGTATCATGCGAATGAACAAGTTCATGCTTCTCATACAGTGTGTGACAGTGTGTGACCACAGTATCAAGTAAGTATTATTGCATTTATTTTATTGATATCTATTTTGCTGGATTGGTTATTGTGATCAACAAATATAGTTATCATTCGGATATTGTGTTTACCCAGTCGAGATCAGATGTGTACATAGAATAAAGCGTTTATTGCAAAATAGTTTTTTGTTGTTTGTAAAAGTGAATTCCATAAAAGTCAATTTGTTTTCTTTATACTACAGTATTTTTATGAAAGATTTTTAATTTTGTTGTTGATAATCTTTTATCTATGATAGTTATTAATTTAAAGTTCCATATTTTATAGTTGTTTTTGTTTCTTTCCAGTTTCACTTTGATGTGCACATTTCTATTCTGCATCAAAATTAACATTAGTTAAATAGTCAGTTAAATGTTAGCTAAACGAGTTAAAATTTAACATTTAGCTTGTTTAAAAATTTACTGTCGTCAATCATTTATTGTTATCGATTAAATCTTATTTTTGATTACAATAAGCGACGTTGTATTACATCCATCATAGTTAACAATTTTGGAAACCTTATCAATTTTCAAAATTGTTAATATTCTATACACTGTCAAAGTGTTACCAACTTGGGGTGGAGTAGAATCTAGTATTTTACTAATTTTTTAATTTAATTTATTTACTCTGGTGAATTAAACTATAAACCTCGATTACCAGACATTTCGTACTCCACCCTAAGTTGGTATAAACTAGGGGTTCCTGGTTCGATACCAGGCTAGGACAAATAAAATTTTAAATAATTTGTTCATTAATTATTAGAATTACAGTACCGTTATACTATACTGTGTCTGTTTGAAATCTACTTTAATGTTAAACTCAGATAACTATTTCAACATACTGTAATTTCTATGTTGGTATTATACGGCTGAGATACAATGCAATAAATACTGTATACTAGAGTCATAGTTGTGAAAAACTAAATTACGTTATAAAATAAGCTATAAAATAAAATCAGTTATAAAACAACGTTTTATTTAGGTTGGAAAAATATAAATATTTAATATAATATTAAAAATCTAAGTAAACTATAAAATTTATATTTTATATTATACAATATTCTAAAAAAACATTGTTTTTTAACCTGGGTAATATAGAAAAAAAAAGATTTTAATTTGATTTAAAAATCAAAATGTGATATAAATAAATTTTTTATATTAAAATAATTTTTAATATTATTTTAAAAGCAAAAAGTTTTTAATGTCAAAACATATTTATACTGTATAACTTTAAAATTTACAAATACTAGTGTATTTGTAAATTTTTTGTAATGTTTATAAATATCATAACCCGGTACTTATTTTATTTTATAATGTTTTACTATTACTATATTCATTATTATCATATTTGTTAAATATAATAATACTTTAAAATAATACTTCACTATTTGCTAAATATACGGCATTTGTCATTACCACTATACAGGGTGGGTCAAAATCAGCTATACAGTACTGTACATCTACTTTTGGCTTTTTTATAATTTTGACTGTATTTGACAGTATTTGACAGTTGACTGTATTTTTTAAGAAATTGTTTTTATTATCTTTATATTTCATTGTAAATTATTATGTAATTAATTTTTAGCATTTATTTATCATTATTGATATTTAATTTAATACATAATTTCATGAATTATATAGTACAAAAAAATTCGTAGTACAAAAAAACTTTGTACTACGCATTTTAGATGCGCATCCTAATAGAAATTGAAATACAGCATAAAATGCAAAGTTATTTTTAATGAAACGTTGCATTTTATCACTAGATGGCGACACGGGTATTAAAAATGTAATAGAACCGGCTCTGTGGTGATGGTGAGTAGACTTGTGTGTGATGACCAATATTCGAAAAACTTATTTATTTTTTTGCATTTTAAAGCTCCCGTTCAGATTTTTCACATTTTTAACACATCCCCCGTTTCAGGACATACGCCGCTTGTACGTTTGTGGCATCATCCTTAAGACATCCAAAGAAACAAGTTGAAACAACATCGGAGTAGAGTAATAATAATAACAGCAAGAAACATGTCCGTGGTGACGATTGACCCATCAGGATGGCTCGGTTTTGGAACATCTTTACGCCAGAGCTCAGTACTTGGATCCGATTACCTTGGAAATAAATTCCACGACATGTTTCGATACATGTCAGATCCATACAGGTGAGTTGGAATATTGAGGCAGAAGAGTAAAAAAAAATGTAAACAACCATCTTTGCCATTCATTATCATCAGCTCTTTTTTTTTGTCATACTCATAATGAAACATTAGTCATGCTGATGGCATTTTTTCCTTCTTATTTTGTGGTTCATGTCAAATTATTAAAATTGTACATCTTATTAATGTGAACCAGATGGTTGTGTGACACTGTGATGATGGTTTTTAAGATTCATCATAGATACTACTACTGTAGTAGTAATACCTTATGATGAAGGTGATTGGAGAGATCATGGTTCAAATTGACAGTACTGTAATTGATATGATGAGATATTTCTCTGCGTCATGACGTTTTGATTAGTGTGGTAAATGGAAAATATAATAAGGGGTATAGATGTTAAACTGTAAAATGGACTATGGTGAACCTTCTATATTTCATATCGATGCCTTGACGAAATGTGTGACATTCGCAAATTCGTGATGTATTCGCGATGTTATAACTATTTTTGTCTAATTTGTGTCATAACACTTGTACTCTAGTTTTGCGATGCTGTAAGCATTTGTAATGTACAATTTTTTTGCAATATGACAGTGGTTCTTTAAATCGTAGATTTGATAGTAATATATGTAGTAATATATGTATTGTAATATATGATGCTGGTCAGTTAATCCAATTATTCTTGGTTATATTTTTTTATAATACCATTGACAGTAAATGATATGAGAACTTTTTCTGCAGCATAATGTTTTGATTTATAATAATGATCAGATGCTGACTATAAGTATAATGAACCATTCGTGTTCTATGTGGCTACAAATTACAAAATTCTTGGCCATCATTTGTGAGGTTATTTCTAATTTTTTTGTGGAATTTGTTTTGTGACCAATGTATTTGTACCATTTGCTATTCTGCAAATATAGATATAAAACGGTTAAACATGATTTAGAAAGTATTACCAGGAGGAAAATGTTTGCTAGTGAAATGAATACGGACACCTACTGCTTTTTTAGCATTTTGTTGAAAATTCAGCTTTGAGTCAAACTTGCATTGGGACTCGTATAAAGTTACATTTAAGATTATTCTGTTTGTGATTGCAAATGTGCTGAGAATCGAACATTCATAGCGATGATTAAAAATTTCCTTACAAAAGTTTGCATTTGTGAGTTACAGACCATAAGTTTGGCCTATTGGTGTAATGCAGTGTAGCTCCTTGCTTGTGCAGTACACTAACTTTTGTTGTCACTGGTGATAAATGTGCAAAATGTCCTCCATTCTAGTCAATGCGGAGTTGCACACGTTCCATCTGGGACTGTCGCACCCTTTCAAACATATCGGCTGATTTCAGACATGTGTCGTTGACACGATATCAGGAAACCAAATTACACCAATGGGCCAAACACAGTTTGTAACTCACAAACAAAGGGTTTGCGGACATAGCTTGGTATGACTTTTTTTGTTTGTTTTGGTGCACCCTACCGTCTTTTAAAGTTTTTCCATTGAACTTTGAATTTGTACTTCTCGTTTGAGCGAGTACAAACTACACCCTTGTAGTGAGAATGTTTTTCTCTGTTGCGATGAAGGCTTTCCTATAGTTTTACTACGGTAAAACAATATCGCACTGTGCGAACTTGGATGAAACTAGTCTTGCGTGTAAACTTACCGATAAGATGGAGGATTCACTTGAATTTTAGAATTTTTCAGTTTCCACTATCAATTGGGTTCACCGCCCATTTCATTTTAATTGATTATAGTGTAGCATCATACTCACAGTTTATTTTCAAGAAATCAACTAGGCACACTCTGACAAAAACCTAGGTTTGCAAGCCATCCCAGGTTTGTTTCAGTTCTCTTAAAATCCACAATCTCACTGTGCTGAATACGTAACTCAATTGTTTAGGAAGACATTTTCATGGAACCCAAACATATACGAGGTGTGACAATTTAATTCCAAGAATGGCTGCATAGGATTGCCTGTGAATCAATGTGGCCATAAGCACATGCCTGTGTACATTTAGACATGTTTTAACTAGTGCATGCCAATCCATAAGCCAATAGAACCATTAGTAAGTGAGTAGCACAAGTGTGTGCGAAAGTTTTGACATAAAAACAAGCAATACAAATTTAGAGCATCACATTCTGCAAGCCATGATGCACATAGTGTTCAGGACTTCTTGGCTGAGAAATCAATTACCAACGTTAGTTAATCCAATATTCATCTGACTTAGCCCCCTTGTGATTTCTGGTGCTTCCCAAAAATCTAAACTGCTAGTTCCAGACATTTCTGACAACCAACACATAACGTGACAAAACAATTCAAGGGTAAAACTTGCTCCAGAAAGAGAGTTCCAGAAATATTTTCAGCAATGCTAACATTTGGAAATCTTTGTAAAGCTACAAAAGAGATATAGCTACAGCGGTATAGCTACAGAAGAGATATACTTTGATTGTAACAGTAGCCACTTGTGCACAGGTGTGTAAATATATTTGGTACAGATGCATTCCGGAAATGCATCTGTACCAATTTCACACACCTCATACACAATACAACCATGCTCACATACACACACACAAAAACCATGTACAACCATGGAGTTATAAGTTAAAACTCCATGGTACAACCCCAGTCTACCCTAGTTTAGTGATGACAACTTTTACTAACCCTGGCTTAGTGATGTCATTGGTTAAAGACAGTTTTGTTCCACGATCTCCATAGATTGTAGGCTTAATCTTTTAGCCATGATTATTGGCTAAATATTTATAATGGCAAGTCTAATTCAATGAAACCTTTAGTGATGTGGTTGTCAAAGCTATTGTTCATTGGTCTGTTGGGCATAGCATGAGCATCAATGACGCTTTTTTATCATGTGCCACAACAGCAAAGATTAATTTTTTATTCAAAAAAAATTCTCGTTTAATTATATAATATTTTTAAAATAAAAATAAACAAAATTTTTTTAAAAGCATAAACTACTCTCCCTTGTACACGATAAATTGAGGTGGGTGAATCACTGGTAATGAATTGAAGTGGATTTTTTTTGTGATCTTTATTCCATTCTCTCGAAACATTCATTTTGTTTAGTTGCACGTATTTTTCATCATTCTTATTGCATACAAGTAAAAAAGAATGATTACAATGATGGTATTCTGGTTGCTTGGTGATGCATCCATATCATTTGGAAAATGCTTCAAAATACATCACCGAGACAAATTAATCTCATGGAGTTTTCATGCGTAGTGATTGTTATTTCAGATCAATCAGATGTGGTTAAATTCCAACACTAATCTTGATTGCTAATCGTGGAAACAGTAACAGCTGATTGGAAGTGAATTTAAAGTTGGAATTTAACCACACTGGAATGACTTAATCAGTATGACATATACAAGTTCATAACAAGAACTCCAGTATTTTGAGTTTAATTAGGAAAAACAGTTTAATAAATGCCAGTAATGGTGGGGAGTAAGTGGAAGTCTTATTTACCACCATTCAAATGTAATTTTTTTTCTAAGCATAGCTGGTGCATACGAGTGTGAAGTTAGTTCGCCAGAGTCGGCCCCACATCCAAATGTTAGTTCTACGTTAGTTTCTTTTGTCCTTAAAAGTTTAGCATTTGTTCTATTTTAGGAGCCCCAGAACAAACGGTTTTGTTATGGTGGGCTAACTTCACACCAGATTGCCAACATTGTCTCACATTGTTAAAACGTTAGTTCTGGTTATTTCTACGTTAGTTCTGGTTCTCAAAATTTGAGCATTTGTTCCATTCTGAGAGCCAAGAAATAGACGATTAAAAATGACGAGCCAGCCTGCCAATATTACCTTCTCTCCTTCAACACAAAATCGTTGGTTCTGGGGCTTCTCAAATGGAACTAGCGTAGAACTAACCAGAACTAACGTTTGGATGTGGGGGGCCGACTTTGGCAGACTAACTTCACACTCATCTGGTGTATAGCCTATAATAAGAAAGAGAAAGCCTGTCATATTTCTCTTTCTACTGAAGCGAATGTCATGCAGCTAGTTACAAAATTCTCTGCAAAAGCGCTGCTAGTAGGCACACCAAAGTACGATCAGAGCATTCAAAACCATAAGAATGCGCGCGTTCAAATTAGTAGTTTCCCTGTTTCATTAATAATTTAAATGACTTAAATTAACAATGAAATCTTCGATTGCTAATGATTATACAAAAAACAGAATCATATAGGAATTTCAAATATTATAACATTAATTACATTAGCCTTAGTGTTGGAAACATTTTTCGTGAAAAGTTTAAAACGAATTTTTCCTAACTCAAGAAAAATTGGAAAAGCTTCCCAAATTGGATTATTACAATTCTTTTTGTAATGTATGAATAAAAGGTCATTAGCTATTAAAATATTATAAACAACTTTCAATAACAAAAACATCTTCATCAATAAATTTTGGATTTAAAAAAAAATTTGAACTTTTAAAAACAAATGTTCAACTTTCAACAACAAATTTAAACTTTTATTAACAGGAACTTGGATAACTTTTTATTTCAATCGTTTAACTGTAACATAAATAAACATGCAACAAATAAACCATTTCAAGAACAAACATTTATGTTTAATAAGCTTTTAATTACAATAACGTAAGTTTATTTTAATAAACGTTTAAAGCAACCACTTTAAATTAAAGTTTTCAGCGTTTTGGTATCTCACTCATCGACAGCCATACTTTTTGGCGGTAAATTTAAATACTGACAGTTCATTCGAACTTCCGTTTTTAAAGTTTTCAAGTCAAAGTTTGCTTTTGCTCTTTTACACCGCTAATTGCTAGTAATCATACAGAATAACAAATAATTAGATAGGAATTTCACAAATTCAAAACTAAATTTCATAAACTTTAAAGCATTAGTTTCACAAAAATGTAAATGTCACAAGGATGGGAGCTAGAATTATTTTAGCAGCGCCTTGACTGGCAATTTTTAATCATGATAGGAACCAGGCGAGGAGAGCAATATGGCAAGCTTTCTCTTTCTTGTAGGCTATGACTGGTGCATATCTTTCTTTGCTTTGATTATAAATGTTTTTTAATTGTGTTTCTCTTTCACAGGAAGAAGACGGACAAGAAAAAACTCAAAAAGAAAACTAAGGGAACTAAAACAAAAGAAAAAAGAAAAGGAAAAGTTAGTTGATTGTCAATTTATTAAACAATTTCATATAACTGGCCATTTTCCTATAATACAGTAGAACCCCCGTATACGCTGACTCGGCATCCGCGGTTTCAGTTATCCACGGTTGACTTTGATCCTATATCATATGGAAAATTTGTGCAGTTTATAACTTTTAAATTGTGTACAGTTCTGAATATTGTGGTAAAAATCTTGTGGCTATCTTTTGTTTTTAAAGAAATTGCTCTCAATTAAAAAAAAGTGATGCAAAATCAAAGATGCCAAAGAAAAACCTATAAAATTGTATTAAAATTACATTTTTTTATATTATTATCTATTATAGTTATTGTTGTTGATGTATTTTTCTGAATAATTTTAAAATTAAAATATCATAGGTACGTATTTACATGTAAATAAATAGCGTTCATTACTATCTGCGGATTGGCTTGGAACCAATCCCCGCGATACTTGGGTTCTACTGTACATTGTTTTACTGAAAATTCAGGAAAAACCTCCACATTTGTGAGATCCGAGCTTCCAAATCGCTTACAAATAGGCCTACCACATTAACATGTTGAGGTTATGAATTAATGAGGGAAATGAACACTGGTTAAGTGCTGGTTGCATGTAAAATGACACATTATTTAACTGGCTATATTAGTTTTATAACAATACTTTAATAAATCAAGAACAGTTCAGTATAATTTTGAACGGTAGTTTATTTAAATGTTACATTTATGTTCGATACGCATCTTGAAATTGTGGTATTTGTTATATAGTGAATGTTTGTAAACTGGGAGTTGCCTGCGTTAGCAGGAAAGTACTTAAAGCTGCTGGATAGAATTCCAATTCCATAACTAAACACTAGGTAGAATTCAAATTTGTTTAATTTCACCCTTCTCGGATTATTTCAGGAATAGTTACTAGAGGAATAGTAATACAGGGAGATATAACATGTGATTTAAACATTCGGAATTCCATTATTTCTACATATTAGGTAGTACGAATGTAATTCTTGGTGGAACAGAAACAAAAACTCCCAAGTTTATGTGGAAATTTTGTAGTGTGTGTGTTAGAGGCTCAGTGGCGCTGCAGTCAGTCATTGCCCGACTCAAGCTACAGAGCACTAGTTGTGTGGTGGCATGCAAAAACAAAATCTTTCATGACGCACATTCTAAACAGCAACAAACAACTCAACAAACTAAAAAAAATAAACAAACAAATTGGACAGCTTATTTCCAAAACGTCTTATCTCCACTTTTCGCTATATTTATGAAGCTTTAGTATGTTTACGATCATCTTCATATTTAGTTACGGCTATACACGTATTCATCTTCAAACTGTATGTCATTAAAATGTTCACATCTCATTGTGGACACTCTGCAGGTTCGAGCGAAACATTAAAATGTGCATGATCTGATTAGTGTAATTTCTTTTTTCTTACAGTGTTCAAGTACTTCAGAAACGGTTGCATATCAACCACCATTAGTTGAAATATTTAGCAATCCGTCTTCTTTTGCCACATTTACTGGTGTTCGCCAGTCAGTGTTAGAAAAACAAGTTCGTGATGCGGCACAGTTGTACATTGCGGCTAATGTCAGTCACTTCTCAGATTCTGAGACAGAAGAAGAAGAGGAAGATAAGAATAGGGAATTACCCATAAGAGTTCCCAAGGTATTCTTAGAAGTTATGCCACATGATTTGAATGGATGACTTGAAGCAGCACTAATAAACATTCTTTCAGATTGTTGGAATCGGCCTGTGTAGTGTGTTTGAAATCATCCGGGAAAGTCATCACAGCTATCCATCAATTTGTATGCGTTCTTTGCAAGCATTGCTAGATATGTTGCAAGGACAACAACCGGAAGGTTTGAAATCGGAACCCACCGAAGTTATTGGTAATTGGAAGCTTCGACAGTTATTTTTGTTCCAAATGTAGTAGAGAAATTGTGAAGTAATATATAATTAATTTTTGTCAATTTCAGATGCATTATTTGATCAATTGCTTTATCTTACAACCTCACATTCACTGGACAACCAATCGAAGGAAGCGTATACACGTTTAACATCTTTGGCGTGCGCATGTCTGCTGAGTTTGGTTATTGCACGGGGTGACACTGGGAAACTACTTAGTGCAGCAGCTGCCATCTTAATGAGCCCAAGAAAACTTGCCATGGAGGAAATCGAGGTGGGCAAATATAGTACTGTACTACAATAAATTTTTAAGTTTTCTTGCCAAAAATCGCAAACTCTGGCCAAAACGATTCAGGCCAGCAACCTCTCTCACACTTACAGTTTTAGAATGTAGAATCACAAGCTCATCCATAAAATATTTTTTGTAATTATTTTGTATAACTGATACTATGTAGAGGTTTGTATCACTGTAACTATAATGCACATATATTTGTTTGCTTGTTCACTACGGTCTTATGTCCTTCATTCCATAAACTTGAAAGTTTGGTATGCGGACAAATCTCATTCCCAGTTGGGATTTAGGCTATTGTCAATGTTAGGAATTTTTATTCAATTAGGAAGCTGACGAATTTTTTGTGAATTACACCTTCCCCTATTTTATTTTTACTTTTTGATGTGCTTTGCACTAGCATTGTTGGCAAGGCTGTAGCCCTCCCCAAAATTGTTTTTTTGAACATTGAACTTAACACTGTCCATTTCAAAAAATCATGTTTTTTCTTCAATTTCTAAAATTTGACATTTTTTTGTCTGCCCTAATGCATTTGCAAGCTAATTAAAGGCTATGCTTCAACTTACAGGGTTTTTGACTTTCGTCGATGCTCTGACCCTTGACTTAAGAGCGAGGTATGCTTTAGTACCGTATTTTTGTGAATATAAGACACGTCTCATACAAGATTTTACACAAGGCGCTTCCTAGTTGTATCTTATATTGTGGGCATGTTATATAAATTGTAATAAACAACTAGGTACAATAAAAAAAAATCATTATTCATTATATTACCGGTAGAATATAATAAATATATTCATATATCAAAAAATATATGAATGAGTGTTTTATTCGGGGTCTTCAGTATTTTTATTAACAAAACACATTACATTAAG
>JAQIWH010007988.1:0-10760 GCA_034695005.1 Cryptops parisi | reverse complement strand
GGGGGGGCATGAAATAGTTGACGACCAGACAGTGTCATCAGGGGGGTGCTAGAAGCCTGGGAAGCTAAAAGAAAACCATTTAAAGCAAAAGCAACATGGAATGTTATTGTTTGAAGTAAGAAACATGAAATTCAAATGCTGCCACTCACTGTATTGTTGTGTCAGTGGTTGGTATACATTTAATTTCCAAACAGCACAAAACATGGTCTGTTTGAATTTAAAATAAATAACACTTTAAACCCAAACCTTGAACTGTAACTACTCATCGAAGCAATATCAGTTAATACAACGAATGAATGTTGTGAAGCAACATGAGTTAAATAAAACAAAGTTTCCGACGGGCTATTTATAGATGGTCTTAAGTGACGAATGTTTTGTGGCGTTTCTTAAAAACCAGCTTCCTTGTGGTGTTTTTTCTCTCCCTGTCTTCCACTACGCTTTGCACTAGACTATAAAAGAAGATACCTAAAATTGGTATTATAGGAATTTAGTTGGACAAGACCAAATTGTACGAATAGCAAGGTTCCACTCGTTTATCGTCAACATAGTACCAGTAATTTAGATTTAATAATTTAAGTACCTACCTACCTACCTACTTTATTTGAAATAAAGTATGTTACCTACAAAGTTATTACTACAGGCCTATATAAATTAATTTATTCTTTGGCTCTAGTTGAACTGAGTCGCCGTAACAAGCACATCAGACAAACTTGTTCACTTTTCTTGTTGCAGGCTTAATCCATCTTAACCCCGGCCATGGCTCATGCCGATCGCAAGCGATAGCCAACATTCCTGTCACTGCTTGCTTGGCTTGCTCGATATCCTTTTTTTTGGCTTTAAGTGCAGCAGCCTGCACGCACTTTGGTGTATGTAATGAATGCTATGAAACACAAACACTATATAAGCAGGCATTCGGTGGTGGCCACAGAATGAAGGAGTGCAATTACTTTGTTCATAATCCTATTCCAACAGACGAGACGACAAGTAGGACCATGCTTGTACTTGCCGCCTATCGTTTGAATAGGGGGGGGGAGGGGAGGGGATTCCATTCCAATGGCAACCAACAAGGCTCAATGATGTCGTTGTTGTGTTAATAGAACAGAACCTACTTGTTTCTCATTTAGCCTTCCTATCCTACATTGCCCTATCTTTAGACAGATATTTATGTTATGCATCTGTTAATTAAATGAAACTTTTTCATTTGTACTGCAGTTATAGAAATGTGAGAGCTTCTTTCTTTCTTTCTTTTTTCGTCGTATATATACCAATATCGTGAGCGATTTTCTCTGAGTGTGTGTCAATGTCCATGCCTGCCAGGACCAGTTAGTACTGCAAACAATGTTGCAGTACATAATATATACGTACGAAGCGAAGGGGGCCCTAAACTAGGGCCTGGGTTCCTCTTAACCTGGGCACCCCAAAAGTTATATAATTATTCCATTTCATTTTAAGAAAATAGAAGAGGGCTATTTATTATACACATGTACTGTAACTTGGCATCCAAGTTCCCTTTCGAACTAAACTAGTCAAAGTAGCTAACCTTCTTCCAAACAAGACGTGTTTTTATTTCATTCCAAAACGGAACTAAATTACCAGTGTAAGCTTATGTTGGAGCTTAAACATTTATTTTAATAATAGCCCAAATGTAATTCTTAATCTTATTTCGGTCGGTCGGTCGGTTGGTTGCCAGCCAGAGCCAGCACCACGTCGATGACGTCCACGCTGCCCACGTACGTCTTATTTGTATTGTAGTAAAATAGTAGTGGCTGACTGACGGCGGAGGGCGCCGTTAGGATGATGCATGCATGAAGATGTTGTTGGTTAATGCCGCCGCTGCGAGCCGCCCGCCTCGGTGAGGAGGGTTGCGGTTGTTGTTACGTAGGTCGCGTCGCGTGTTTTTGAAAGCCTGCCTTCCCCGTCGAATCGCTTTTCTCGGATTTCTCCTCCTCCGTCCGGCGAGTCGTTCCTTCCGCGCTGGGTATGGCGGACGAAAACTCCGACCGCGACGGGCTCTACGGCATCTGTCTCTCCAAGCCGATCTCGACGGTAAGTCAAGTCGTACTAGTAGGAACTAAGTTTTTTGGCTTTGACGTTGGCTGGCGATTCCAAGTGACCGTTCATCGATCGCCTTTGGTCGATGAAGGGTTGTCGTTATTGCTCACGATGAGCGCGTCTGGCCATCCTAGGAAGACGAAGAATCGCCGGCCGGTCGATCATCATCTCGCTCATGGCTCACGCACGTAGCTGACGAGCGGGGGGAACGTGTGATCATCGTCGGCGACCTTGGGGAAATAGGTCAGTAGGATAGGAAGGAAAGGAAGGAGGATGGTTGGCGAAGAAACTTCAAGGTTGGTGCGCTTGCCACTCTGCTATTATAGTGCCGAGGTCCTCACTGCCGATGCCGACCTTGCCGTTGCCGGTCCTGATGGAGTGCGACGATGGGCGAGGCCGTCTCCAAATCGTAAAGGTGCAGGGAGATTCGGTCAGGTTTCCTACGCACTCTCCCTCCTCCTTTTCCAGACATTTTTTGTTCGAAGAAGCAAAAGTTAGTTGGACTGTCACCAAATTCGTAGTGCTCACTCTAGCTCGATTTCCATTCACGCCACCACCACCGGGAGAAGTGCTAGAGACAGGAGCCTGCTCCAAGTTGCGTAACCCGGTCTTCCCTGGTCGGTTATTATTATTATGTCACCGTTCCTACTCACTCCCGAAGTAGGTGCTGCTGCTGCTGCTGCTCTTGCCGTCCGTCCGTCCGTCCTCCCAGGAGAGGAGAACTTGCTGGTGCATCGCATCGTCTGTGGCTCTTATTAGGCAATGTCATGTCATGTCATGTCAGCATGGATCTAAGAAGCGTTGCAAAATGAAATTTACATTTCCCCCAATAACTGGATAGGAGGAGTGTATGTACAGTAATGTAGTAAGGTTGTTTCTTCATTTCGTATTGTTGTCATCTTTCATCATCATTGGGTGTTGAAAAGGGCACCGAACAAGGCGTTCCAACACCTAAACATGATGAGATTTTTTTCAGGGTTCAAAAATATCGGATATTTTGATATATCAATATCCAGAATGTTATAGTTGCATCCTACTTTCTCAAAATCTCACTGAAAAGACTACAGTAGTAAGATTTTGGTACTACTGTATAAAAAGTCAACAAGTGGTGATAATAGATAATAGTAGGCTAATGCTATAAATAAGTTGTCAGACAAAATAAATGAATTTATGAGAATATATACAGTACATGAGCACAGCATCTTTGGTGACATACTGCCGCTAAGTGTGGGCTTGTTCCTATCTGAACAAGTCAGTGGAAATGTAGAATACTGGAAACAGTGCCCAAAACAAACACAAGTTTCATCAAAGATCACTCGGTCAATCAAAGGAGATGAAATCAGTCAGCGTAGGTAGTACAGTACTAGGTACCTACCGTACTCGTTTTAGTTTGGTTTTTCACTCTGTGGTAGGTAGGTAGGTAGCTAGCTACCTTGGATGCTGCTGAAACCACAGAATTAGTGATGTGTGCTTTCTTTAGAAGGAAAAATAGTTTTGCGAAAAGAATTTCAAGATAAAGAAGTTTTCCGGATTGAAATACACCTTTCTTGTCCATCTTTCACCCCATGAGGTGGGAGCCAAGCATTTGACAGCATCCTGATGATCTTTATTTAGTTAACAATTTTACTACAGTAGCTACTACCTCTTTTGTCGTGGAAGTAGTGAGTGGCGCAAAATAACCTGAACCACTTATTGGATATATAATTTGTGAACCACGTGGAATTAGAAACAAAGTAAATAAATGGCAAATGCAGAGAGCAGGGGTTGTTGGAAATGGATTAAACCTAATGTGAAAAGTAATATCAGCTAAATGTCCACCTCCTTGTTGTTCGCAAAAAGGTGCACTTTGGATGGCATGTTTCATTTTATTTCCCAGAATTTCGGGAGACTAAAGCTAAATTGTGGTTTGATGGTCTAGCTAGGGTTTGAGGGTTATTGGCATGCACTTTTATCCTTTAGGTAGACCTAAGAAAAGGTCTGGGCCAAAAACCAGTCCAACTAATACGTTGTTTAGATAATTCATTTATTACTATTCCTTCCAAAGTGACACAGAAAATAAACAGCTTATTTTGTACCACCTCCCTACATTCATGATAATGAATGATAGCCCTTTTCTGGGTTAAAAAAACGGTCCAGAATTTGGAGCTGCACCAGTGGACAACAGTTTGGATTTTTCTTCCACTTGGAACGAAACTTACAATATAATGGTAACGGAACGGAACATTCACTCAGTTCCGTTACGATTTCCTGGCCAGAGGGGCAAAACAGAAACTGAAAACCTTCGAAAAAAGAAGGAAGGAAAGAAGGGAGGGAGGGAGGGAGGAAAAAGTCAAAGTTCGGAAATTTTCAACTTAGTTTGACTTTTTAATCAATTGTGAATTAATCAGTTTTTCATTTAAAATGTAAAATTTAGGTTAAACATCGTGAATAAATATCAAGGGGATAAATCCATGACCCCTGATTTGTTTTTCAGTTGGCTTTAACAACCACTTTTAATAGTAGTAGGATAGATAGTTAGTGCAACTGTACATAGATAGAACAACAACAACTAATAGCTGAAGCTAAAAGTGGGAAGAAGCACGAAACCCATGCTGCTTCTTTCTACCCAGACAAGTGACCTACATAGAAGCAGGCACCAACTTTAGATTGGATCTCTCTCTCTCTCTCTCTCTTTACACTTGTGATCCCTCCTCCACGCTGTGTGTGTGTGTGTGTGTGCGATCCTGTGGAAATGAAAAGCGTCCTCCTCCTCCTCCTCGCTCGGTTTTATTTGACTCTCAACGTGGTGGTCACTTCGCTCGTTGTTGGATGTTATATTGCTATATAGGGAGCAGTTTCTTTAAATGCTTAGTTTTTTTTCTGCTTCTTAATATTCATATTATTGAGGATGATAATGATATTGAATACTGTTGAAAAGCTTTTTGAAGCTGCTTAATAACCCGTCATTCTACTACGGAGTGAGTTGTTGATGGTGCACTTTTCCTCTTAGCTCTTAATTTAACATTTCAGGAAGTTGTAGCCATTGTAATTAATTGGGACTAGGCAACTTGAAATGATGTTTTAAGCGTAAACTAGTTGTTTTGGTTTTGGTTTTCTACAGCAGGAGGGTATTTATTTATTTATTTATTTATTTGTTTGTTTGTTTTTTAATGTAATTTGTTTTGTCGTTATCTTGCAGAGCTACTGCCGCCGCAACTTCCCATTGCCATAATCACCCAAATCATCATCAGTCCACTAGCAGCTGAAATTGGAGTGGTCCTGTAGAAAAATTCAACTCAACTAAAGTGCCTTGGCTTGTTGGTCGTTGATTAATTTTTATCATTGCTCGAGGATCTTGTTGCAAATGCATTTGCATTGGGTTCATTAAATTGTAAAAATGTCAGCCGGTGATTTGAAAATTTCAAACTTCCAAACTTTTTCATCCTCATCGGTCCCAAGGAGATCGTCGTACTATCCGAAAATGTACACATCGACTAGTTCGTCGTACAACCCATCGTTGTATCCTCGAACGACGCAGCTACGAGCAACTAGCTTGGATCGATCTTCGATGAGGCAGCCCACCAACACCAGTGACGGCTACCCTCGCTTAGGTGATTCGCCTCTCACGAAAGCTACTACTTACCATAAATATGGTGATTATGGAAGTGGACGACCAACTCACAACAGTTTGACCAGTTCGGAGTTTTGTGTCAGAAATTCTCCGAGCGAGCTTTTATCTCGGTTCAGTTCGCTGACCAACAGTTCCACGACCAGAAATTACAACTCTCGTAAACACGTGGATGCCCTTTCTGACACGTTGCCTAGATACGCTGTGCTAACCAACTTTAGAGACCTGAAGGAAACTTCGTCCAACTTTGAAGCCAAACGACTCGATCGTGCCCAGGGCAGCACCACCCATGGTTCGCCGTCTAGTGCTAGTCAAACCTCGTACGGCAGTTTCACCTCAAGTTCCGCTGGAGGAGGAGAAACAGCAACGGCTTTGTCGTCTCCGCGGAAAGTTTCTTTCTCGATTTCGAGTGGTAGCAGTTCCAAGTCACTGTCACCTGCCAAAGTGGACGTCGATGTGAATTCCAATTGTTATTCGTCATCTCGCAGGAAATACGATTCGAATCACAATCTCCTTTCCAAGCGTTCGGCCGATGAAAACAACGGTCCTGTGATGACCAGCCTGCCTAACCACCTCCACTATCCATCTTCATCCTCTTTGTTATCTCCTGCCAGCTCAACCGATGATGTGTCGGAAGTTTCTGGACATCATCTGCGCAGAAGCTCAACGCTCACGGGTGGAGCAACGCCGGGTGGTTACTCGAGTAGCGTAAGTCACTCATTCACTCAATGTCTTTGGTCGTTTGTGCGTGCTACGGAACGGTGGGGGTGGGGGTGGGGGCACATGTTCCATTGCTGATGGCAAAAAATTAATTAATCAATCAATTCCCTTTGGAAGAAGCGAATAATAGCTGTTGATGTTTGCGCAATTTCATACTAAAACACAAGAGTGATCAGGTCGGGTGGGATTTGGTTTGGTTTTTTCCCTAAAGTAGCGACTCGGTTAATCGTTCCGTAGAAGCTAAATTTTTCTCTCCTAAGCTGGGAAAGAAATTGAAATGCGTGGAAGAATTTAGTTATCCTGATGCTATGGTAGGAGGTGCGTCAACATGTTGGGAGGTTTTTTAACGTTTAATTTTGATCTGAAATGTTGGCGAAGGAAGCACTTGGAGATGATGCCATCGCGGCAGAGGTTCTTTTCTGTCTGTTTCACATTGGGCTGTAGAAATTCTTAAAATAGGAAACCGGCAGGCACACCTTTTCTTCATTATGGATGGCTCTCTGCCACTCGATTTGAAATTACATTTTGAATTGGAAACCGTTCCTTTGTTTTTTTCCGACTGGACGATCGTTGTTGTTGGAATTACATTTCTTTATGTGGGATGCTTTGTCTTTTGTACATTGATGCCCCCTCTTTTGAGACTCCCATCGTCGTCGTCGTCGCCGCCACCACTATTTCATGTAAGTGAAGGTTGTATGCATTGCAGTAGAGCCTTTGATAGTAAGGAAGGATCCACTGCAATCTCCGTTTCATGTTGTTGTCAGAAATGGTAAAAAAAGAGCAAATTAGACAAGTGTGGAAAGACGAACCACGAGAATTGGTTTCTGGCATGGAATGCGTGTGTATTTTTAGCAGGTTTAAGTTCCATTTCCTAAGATTGAAATAGCTTACTGAATTGGATACAAGATTGCGTAGTTTCTGAAAGGAGGCCAATTTTTTCCTTCCAGCTCTATTGACAAAGATTGGCATGGGTCTGTTTAATTGCAATTGGACAGTGTTTTAAAGGTTCTAGGGGTTCAATAAACATTTTTTGGTTGTTTTTTTTGTGAGCAGTGGTGAAATTGGGTTGAGCCTACCTTTTGTTGAACGTACGTACGTACGTACGTACTTGCGTACAACCTCAAGATGTGCTAATCATCACCTCGTTTTTATTGTTTGTTTTTTTCCACTTATAATAGGATCATACAAGTAGTAGCAGCAGCAGCAGTAGTTATCGTGCATCCAGAGACAGTGCGGCGAAAGGGGGAGTGGTTGGATTACGGAATTTGGGAAATACGGTGAGTGAGTTTGTTTTTGTTGAAAAGGGTGATAACGAATGGGCTTGATAGCTGCTAAAAAGGTTTTGGTAGAAACTGACTTTTTTCATTATGCAGTTCATTGGTCACACTGCTAATTGAAAATCTCTGTGTTGTAGTGTTTCATGAATTCCGTTCTCCAGTGTTTATCCAACACAAAACCTCTGTTGGAGTATTGCCTCAAAGACTACTACGTTACTGAAATCAACACTACAACAAGCTCGATGAAAGGAGCCCTTTTTAAAGGTACACGGTTATACTTTTCTTGTTCTGTTTTTAGAAATTTGGCGATGCTTGTTAACTGACAAGGCTACGCGTCACCACAAAGCAAAGCACTGGACCTACCAAAGTGAAGACAGATCTGTCCAGATGTATCCACTTTGGGCCATACGACACGATGGGCTTTTTTGCCTATTGTGTGGAAATGCGTTGGACCCAATTTTGATAACGCCAGGCGTGGCTGTGAGGACCCTTGAGCTTTTTGAAGAATTTTGCTCATGTTTTCAGCCAATCCACTATGATCTACTATATATAGAGCACAGTAGTATACTAAGTAAGAGGCCAGGACTAGTTAATAACTAACTTAATAGCTTTACCATAAAACTTTCCAAGATTCTCTCCATCCTCAATAAACTACTTTTAGAGTGGTCCGATATCAGTGGCCAGGTAAAATACTTGATATTAAATCTATCAATTCCAAAAATGTCGATATAAAAATAGTAATACATAAAGTATCGTCACTTTGGTAGGCACACCCTTAAGAAATACGCTGCGGACGCTTATGGGCATTCACTATTAGAGACATACAGGTCATTCATAATTCCATGACACATTACAAAAATTCACTACTCCGTATCTACTCAATAGATCTTCAATTGTATTACACTGAATGAAATGTGAATTTCATTTGAAAATTGTGACCTTTCGTCGTGCGAGTTGCCACCCGAAATAAGTCGGGTATTTCACGACTTGGATGCACTTTTTGAAACCCATGGCCCCAAATGCCTAGAAAACGCACCGTATAATATGGCCTTAAGTGAACCGACAAAATTTTTTAAGACATAATTTTCAGCAAAGGCCACTTCCGAGTGTAGTAATGGATTTAGCATGGTGTGTGTGTGTGTGCTGCTATTGGAAGATGTGCCATGTTTATTCAGAAATGGTGTTGGTATGCTGCTTACCACCACAACTGTAACCAGGCTTAATGGCTGGATTCCAGTTGGAAGTTACAACTGTATTTGTGTTTTGACAACAAACCAAACCAAACCAAACCACAAGCTTCGTTATAGGTGCATGTTTCTGTTTTCTGCATCGATGATTCCTTTTAGACAAAGCCCTTGTCTAAAGCCATTCTGCTGCTACAAGCCAAGAATTTTGTTAATCCTAGTTCAGCTTATGTTTTTGCTTTGGGATCTGTTGCATTTTTCGTGACGTGTAGTAGTGCGTGAAAGAGTTCAGCTACGAGTTTTCCCAAGCATTGAAACTCATTTACTGCTAATACTGTATAAGGAAGGTTACACGGAAAGATCAAGTTATTTTAGTTTTCTTGTCTCGATAGCAGCAGTGGTTTGTGTACTGTACTGGAATCCAGTGTAGCCATTGTTTGCTTTGTGGATGGACTACAGTACGGTAGTTGATGGATACATTTTAAAAGTGTACGGTGTTTTTTGTTGGTTCGTTGACAGCATTCGCCAGTTTATTGCAATCCATGTGGAAAGGAACCGAGTCTTCAGTGAATCCGCAGTCCTTTAAAAATCAAATTCAGAAATTTGCTCCCCGCTTTATGGGATACAGGTAAGCAAGCTCATAAGCATTAACTGGAGACTTAACTGACATACTTTTCAAATGGGACAGGTTGCATCATAATTGATTTTTCAGCCAGCAAGATGCTCAGGAATTTTTACGTTATCTTTTGCAAGGATTGCACGAAGATGTCAATCGAGTCAGTACCAAACCAAAACCTAACACCTCCGAAATTGACGATTCATTAAGGTAATGCCAACGATGACTAAATACAATATTGTTGGGAAATTTTTCTTACAATGCACGTTTGATAGTGAGAATCAGAAGTCTGCTGAATCGTGGAAAAGATATTTAAGGTTTGACGATAGCAAAATAGTAGGTGAGAATAGATACATTTCTTGTTTTGGTTCCACTATTATTATTATTATTATTATTATTATTATTATTATTATTGATTCTTCAGTCTTGTTCATTTAAAACATTCTCACTTTCTGATTGGGTAGAAATTTTTGTTGGCCAATTGAAGAGTACTTTGCAGTGTACTGTATGCAACCACAGCTCTGTTACTTTTGATCCCTTTTGGGATCTTTCACTTCCTTTACCTAAGGTAACTAACTAACTAACTAACTGACGGACGGTGTTTCCATAAGAAGAAAAACTTTATTCATTCAAGTGATTTTTGCAGGCTGCGGGTCAAGTGCGGTTGCAGCAGTGCTTTGACTTATTCACACGGGTCGAACATTTGGATGGTGATGAAAAACCGGTAATTCTCCTACTTTTGTTGTTTATTTATGTGGGCTCACTTAGCTGAGTTGTTGCTTATCTTGCTCAACAGACCTGTTCAAAATGTAAAACGAGAAGAAAATGCACAAAGGGCCTGACTATTCAAAAATTTCCAAAAGTGTTGGTCATTCGTATCCTTTTTCTGTAAAACAACAACAAACAACTTATCCTATTATAAAAGATAACCCATTCTATCTATCAAGTTGAAAATAGTTACTTGCAGTTTTTACTACTTATTCAAGGTGATGGGTGGGGGTGCATATGTGTGTGTGTGAGTTTGTAGTCTATACAGGGCGAGGCAGCTAAGCAGTCAGTCAAATATCTTGCGAACTATTGTAATGTATAGTGGCCATGGGCTATTCAGTGCATAGGCGTGCGCAGCGTATTTCTTAAGGGTGTGCGTACCAAAGTATCCATACATAAAATATCGATATTTTATGTATTCATATTTTGATATCGACATTTTTTGTATTGATATATTTAACTAGAGGTCACCCCGTGCAGAAGCACGGGCGCTAGTTAATAAAACATTTTCCAATTTACTTGAACATTAATACCTA
>JAQIWH010007987.1:0-10762 GCA_034695005.1 Cryptops parisi | reverse complement strand
ATGTGTGTGTTAAAGTCCAGTAACAAATTTTAAGATGGAAGTAAGGTCCCATCATGTTGACAGATACGATGTGGAAAAATTTCATGGCGTTCGTTGATGCCATCTCATCACCGGAAGTCAAGCTGTCATGTCTGCGTCGTGCTTTTAGTCATGTGGTTCCCTTTAATTGAAGGTGATAAGGCAAGCGATAGAAAATGGGGAGGAAATTAACAGAACCCCTCCATCTCATTTCTCACTATCCTTTTCTATACAACACCAAAATCGAACGATGATGATGATGATCAAACTTTTTTCTATACATATAAGTATATATTTCTAGGTTTTAGAAAAGGAGTTTTCCCCCCCTTCCCTAGTTCTTTCTTGTGTCTGTCGTGCCAAAAATCTGCATCTATTGCCAATTGTTCTTAGAGCTTGCGGATGCGGAAAATGGGAGCCAAGCCGCACGATAACAGCTCGGTGCGAATTTTTCTCTGTCAAAGCGATAGAAAGAAAGAAAAAAAGCGAAAAAAAAAAAGATATGACAAAAGTTTTGAAAAAAAATGGTCAGAGAATTTTTCTTTAAAAAAATAGAAAGAAATGGTAAAAACTAAAAAGAAAAAAGATGTAAGAGACTTCTTTGTTATTCTGTTGCAAGACTTGAGACTTCCATATAGAATCCCAATACTATTGAGACTATATATAATATTATTTTTTGTCTTTCGATGCTGTCTATATGACTCGTCTTCGATTTTTCCCTTCCAATTCGATTTCCTTCTCCTTTTTTTTTTTGGTCCTTATTTTTTTTTTTTTGTTATTGACACTTTTTAAAAACAAAAATCGGATAATGGTTTTCCAAACTTGAACTATTTTTTTCACACAAAAAAAATTTTGAATAAATAAAATTCACAAAATGACAAAAATCTTCCAAATTACATTTTTAAGACTAAACTTCAATCTATTTCATACACCTATTCTTTCCATCCCTCCTAAAAGTTCCAGATTAAAGATGTTCATCTAGCGATAACTAAGCTACTGTGTATCCTCTTTATACTTGTATTAGCTTCACTTGTGAGTTGTAAGTTTGTAATTAAGCGAGAGCTGGAAATTGAACGCGCACTGTCATCCACAGTCGTTTATGAAAATACTGTATAAATCAAAAAACGCATAAAACAAAAACCGCATAAAACGAAAACCGCATAAATCAAAAACCGCATAAGTCCGATGTAAAAAAATCGTATGTATAAATAAACAAATCGAAAATTGCAGAAATCAAAATAGAATTACTCAAAACTTGCATAAATTAAGTATCAATTGACTCAAGGATCACATAAATTTCATTTCACATTAATCGAAATTCGTGAATACATGGAAACATGAAGAAATCAAAAATAGATTTTTGGCATTACGTACGTGCATACAGTATATCTGTATATGACATCATGCTATATAAAGAGTGTATGCTTAAAAGCCATTTTTAATGTACTTGATCTCTTCATCTGGTATAAGATGGAGACTCAGCCTCTGTCTAATCTTAGATTATTGAATGCTAACGTGTATATTAAACATAGTCATCATTCCTAGTGATGCTTCAAATCAATAAACGTTCCTAAATTGACTTCTGTCGTTTTTACTTAACAATCATTTCATTATACCAACTTCTCTATAGACACAGACAAGCCCCAAATAGAAAACTCTTATGTGTCCATCCGCCATTTCTCTCCCCCTCCCCTCTTTTATTTCGAGGGTGAAGCGAAATGAAGGTAATCGGGTGGAGAGGTGAAAAATCGTGCCGTCATTCGATAGCCATTTCCGATTGGCCCCAGATCGTCAACAAGAAAACGCTAGGTTGGGTTCTCTCACTTTATAGGAAGGAAGGGTAGTGGGGGGTGTAATTCTTCTCCTATTTCTATACCCCCACGCACACCTCCCCCCCCCAAAAAAAAACACGAGGAAAAAAAACCCTTAGATGTTTGGAACGGCCCCAACAGCTCTATCAGCGCCATCCGACGTCGTCCGAATCCGAGTAAAAGAAACGAAAAACATTTGTAAAAGGAAGAAAAAGTACATAAAAAAACGAGCGAGAGAGAGAGAATCTTCTCCCTTTTCTTCTTCTTCTTCTTCTTCCCATCAGCAAAAAAGAGACAGGCAGGCAGCCAGACAGACAGACGGACGGACGAAGGAGCCGACATGAAATGACCCTTTGATAACGTTGTTGCTCGAAGCAAATCAACCTTGAAATTGGTTCCAAATGAAAAGAAACGACATGAATGAAAACAGAGGAAACATCGATAAACTTTTATCCGCCAGTTTCGTTTATTTTTCTTCCCTTCCTTCGTCTCCCTTTTGTTTTTCTTATACTGTATACTTGTTTTTTTCTTTTTATTCTTATTATATATCCCCTACTTATATAACATCGACGTTTGCGTCAGACCAATCTTTTCGTTGGTCATTTTTATTTCTTACTTCAGTTCTTCAACAGTCCGATAAAATAACAAAACGAACGAACAACACAAAGTAGTTTCAAGAAAAAACACAAAAAACAAAACAAAAATGAACAACGAAAATCATTTCTAAGACTACGTTCTAAAATAGTTGTTCCACTTGAATTGGTTGCTTTCCTTAATCGAAATGGAGGAAATGTAATAACCTACTATAACACGATGAAGAGTCTCTGGTAACCAATCGGCAATTGACAAATGGGCATCTCTCATGATTTTGTGTTTAAATAAAGCAAACCAATTGAATTCAATTGACTAATCTCGTAATCCATTCCAATTAGTAGCAATGCAAATTAAAATAAATAATATAAACCCAATGGACCATTTTATGAAAAAAATAGTCAAAGTCGTCAACAATCGTCAATGTTGTATTGAGAATGTAGATGATGGACATTTCTCAAGTTTGGAATACGGCAAATGTGTTAACATTAAACGGTACATATCGAGGGCTCATTATAATTGAGTTCATAAATTACTGATGGAATAACATAAAAAAACAATTCCTAACACTATCAAATACAACAAATGACTTTTGTTGATATGCAGAACGACTATTAATAGTTCTGTATAGTTCTGTATATATATATATATATATAGTTCTGTTGATGTTTTTTTTTAAAGTTCAATTTGTACTATTCGTCGACATTTCAAATGTTCTGAAGTTCGAACAAGTAAAGATGTCAACAGTAGACTTGCACAACAAGTTCTAATTCTATCTATTTATTGTTTAAAGCAGCAGTAACAACAACAAAAGTCTCTAAAGAAAACCAAAATCCAAAGACTAAGAACATGTTACTTATACGTTACTTATACGCTACATGTTACTTATAAGTGTTATAGAACGAAATAAAGTTGTCAACATTAAATTTCACACCCAACTTTTTAAAGTTCTATACATCCAAGCACACAGAAAAAAATCCAACAAACAACTCTCAGGACACCATTTTTAGAAGAAAAAAAAAAGATCCTCGAACATCAAAACCAATCCCTAAGCCATAATGTTTACGGGCGATTCTGAATTACGACAAGAATTTCACTTTTCGCTTTTCCAAACAAACCACTGTGTCAGCATTTCCACTAATTTTTCCCTTTCTCCAACAACAACAACAACAGCAGCAGCAGCAAACATCTCACTCACTTTTCATCCAACAACAGCAAAATCATCATCATCAACATCAACAACATCATCAACAACAACAACCACATCGTACATATACTACTACTATTACTAAAACTGTTCTTCCTGTGCTCTCGTTCAACATTTCCTCCTCCACCCCCCCACTCTTTTGGCCCTTTGGGGACGATAGCAAAGCGTCACCTTCAGCGGTTCACATACACCCTCGAGGGCTGGCTCTTCTCCAGCCCATGGCCCATAAATATTCACACCTTTCTCAACCCGCCGAGCATCCGACAACATCGTAAATATGAAGCGGGATGGAAAGGCCGCAAATTTATGCTCATTGCCTCTAATAGGCGGGTTTGGGCAAACAGCCGACGACGACGACGACAACCAAGACGACGACGACACGTTTTGCAAAGAAGTTACTTGAAAAAAAAAAGAAGAACAAAACAGAAGTGAAGTTACACCATCATCATCCTCCCCACCCCCACCCCTTTTCTATTGACAATGGGGATTTTACTCTCGAGAAAACAATCGGGAGACTTCAGATTTATCTAGCACTGCGTGACATTAATTTTTCGCTTCTTCTTCTTCTTTTAAGTATCTATCTCTCCCCCTCATACCCCCCCTCTATCCTCAATTTTTATCTTCTTACCCCCTTATTCTCCCCGACACGCTGATTCGCCGTCAAGCGTTTCTAATCTTTTCCACCGAAGATACTTTCACGAAATTTTTTCTTCCAATTTTTGGAAGAAAAGAGGGGAGGGGGGTAACTTTTCTCTATACAAAGGTGTCGCGTTGGCTTGGTTTCAAAAAAATAAAACTTAAGCCAACAACGATGATACCAAAGGGTTTTCCAATTCCCTCCATATTTTTTTTTCCGTTTTGTTTATTCTTGAGGAAAACGTGTGGAACGAGAAGTAATGACAGCAGTTTGGGTTAGAGAAAAGAAACGTTTAAATCAACTCTTAATTGAATTGCAATTTTTCTCACACGTGCGAAATAAAAATGACGAATAAATAAATAAATAAAAAAAAGAAAACTAGCCCAGCGTGACGTCATTCCTTATTTTAAAGTGAAGAAAGATGACAAGTGAGGAAATAAGATGTCTTTAACGTCATCATTTACAACGAAGAGTGTATAATCTTTTTACTACTATTGTACATTACAATTGAGGAGCTCATTTACAAAACGTCTTATCTCAACTTTTGAACATTTTTTAGTTAAAAAAGCTCTGAAAACTGTGCATCGCTGATTCCAAATATTTTATTTTCAAGACTCAAAACTTGTTATTTCCTACTGAAAATCACTCTCAAAAACTACGTTTATATGCAAAGTCTATAGTCAAATGAATTTTGAAAACCGTTTCTTGAAAACTTGTGTTTAATGGATTTAAGATGTAATGAAAATAAGCTCTTCAGTTATTGTTATAGTGATGCGACAATCATTGCAATAAAGAAAACTACTAATGATAATAATAACTACTATTATACTACTACTAGTAGCTAACTCGTGCTGTAGCACGGAAAGATGATCGACATAAATTAATGTACTGTAAGAGAATCTATTACTGTTTACCTTCGTGATGTTACGGCAACATAATGAAGGGTGTTATTGTTTACACCCTCGTTGTAATGCTATAATACAAATAAGTTTAGGCTTTTGTTTATACAATGGAATTCGGTTATTATAATCGCGAATAATGTTATCAATTGGCTATTGGTATCATTGTCAGTCGGTCCCAAAACACTGTTTAATTTTTCATTTCCATCGTTTAATGTTACCAGCCGTATATTATTATCCCCATTTATTCCCAAAGTGATCACAATAACCGGATTTCACTGTATTAATAAGTTTTTACATCCCAATATCACCCCAGTACATTAACATACAAATAT
The DNA here is from genome assembly GCA_034695005.1 of Cryptops parisi. NCBI lineage: Eukaryota > Metazoa > Arthropoda > Chilopoda > Scolopendromorpha > Cryptopidae > Cryptops > Cryptops parisi. The sequence continues at coordinate 5,267 of JAQIWH010007987.1, read as the reverse complement.
TAATATATTCTGTTTCCCAATGCTCATTATATGTGAATAAATTTCACATATAAGTTTATGATTTCACATGTGATTAAGTTTATGATTAATGGAAATTAAGAGTAGAACTATTATGATCACTTTGGGACTAGTGCTTTTTTGATGACAATAATCGGCTGATAATATTAAACAATGGATGTAAAACATTAAACTGTTTTTTGGTGCCGACTGATTATGATAACAATATCCGATTGATATCATTATCCGTGATTTATAATAACCGGATTCCATTGTATATAGTCATACGAGATTGGTATCGTATTTTTCTTCGCATAAATCGAAAACTTATAGTTTTGTATAACCGATATCATTGTACAGATAGAATATTAATATAGCGTTACTGTTACAAAGGACGTTACTTTTACTATTAATTCAATCTAAAATCGAAATATTATTAGTATTACAAATGTTAATAAAGTCAACCGAATAACCGAAATAACGAAAAAAGTTAACTATAAATAAAAATATATAGTCGAGAAGTAACAAAAAAACTCGGATATAAAAAACAAACATGTAAACAAAAAACAGTCAAGTGCAACGGATGGAAAAGTCTGTCTCATCTTTAGTCTAAATTTATGCCAACAACGTATGAAGCCAAATTCTTCGCCTGACAAATTGGAATACCTGACTGCAAGAAAGAGATCTTTCATCTTACTTTCTCCGCCTACATTCCTCTTTTTTTTTACCAACAGAAAAAAATATATACAAGTATATATATAAATATAAATATACAGTATGCAAAAAAAAAAAATGTTACAGTAAAAAAAAGTAACTCAAAGATATAGTCGTTTTATTTTTTTCTCTTCCTCTTTAGCTATCAACATATGTCACTACGCCGACAGGAATTTCCCTCTCAACAAAAAAAAATTACTAGTGTACTTTATTATCAAGATTCTTAGTTTGATATTAAATATAAATTTAATACGTAATTAAAACTTGGGGGGAACCACGTTTTTTTTTTTAGTACCGCACATCAAAACTGAATGTATGATTTTTATTCTTAAATTTTCGTTTAGGTAAAATATTTTAAACACACTCTCTACGTTTTATTATTAAGATAAATAAATAAATAAATATAATAAATAATTAGTTTCGTTACGGTTGTTAACGTGTATGTAACACTCGTCCGCCTACAGAACGTTACTACAAACATTATAACATTTCTTTACACAGTGCAATGCTTCGTGCAAATGACACAAATCTCACGTTTATCTACTTTGTACGACATAGTGTCGCTGATGGAACGATAGAAAGTGAAAAAAAAGAAAGAATTATATCGTGTGAATGACAATTATCGTGTAACACAAAGTCACAACAAAACGAAAAAAGATAATGAACAACTTTTCGCACTATTGCTGCGTGCTAATTGCGGATTATATACCACTACATGGAAAATATATCTGTATCCATTCATCAACTAGCACTTAATGAGAAAAAAAAACCATATATGTCGTTATATGAAGAAATTAAATAATGAATTATTGGAGAACAGATCAGATAAGAATTATTTAAACACTTGACTGAAAAGAAACACAAAAAAAAAGGATCAATTTTTTGGTTTGTTTCACTTGTGGGAAAAATAAGAGATAACATGATTAGAAGATCGTTAACATTATTAAAATAAAATTTATATGTAGTTATAACCTTTTTCCATTTAATAACTAATGCATTATTTTTAAATACAATGTTAAATAGATAAAAACAAAAACACCAGTTTTAGAAAGACCTTATCTTGCTCGGAAAATGAATAATAATGTTGCTATTATTAGTGGCGCCATCTCTTGAGCAATTTTTAAAACAAGCATAATTAAAACCTAATTCCTAATTAACAAATATAACACCAAAGTGCACATCCTTTATGTTCACTTAATGATCATAGAAAATCGTACACACGTGAATGACATAGTTTTAGAGTAACAGCTTCTTGAAACAAACCAACTTGCAACCAACCAACCAACAAGCAATTGAGGAGTTGGGTAGAATAACAAAGTAACTCAAAAATAGTAGTTTTGAGAATAGGGGCAAAAACTTCTGGCAACTTTCAACTTTAAGATTGAAAAAAAATATCTGTCAACTGTATATTTACAGAAGAAAAATGAACAGGTTTTGCAAAAATTCTGTTAACTCTAGTTGACTGGCTTCAAGTCACAAGCTAATTTTAAAATGCCATTACGACGTTATTCCAAATATCGTGTTAATTTATAAATGCATTTACGCCGTTTTTTCTAAAGATCACTATCTTTTCCATCGTTGTAGAAGTGAAACGAAAGAGTAAAACAACCAAGAAGTGAAGCGACAAGAAGAAAGAAATCACAAAAGATTTGCGATTTACAATAGTCGCAGTCCATATTTTTGCTCCAAAAAAAGTCCGAAAGTGCAGATTATACGCAACCCAATCCCTTTATGTTATAAACTGGTCTAAAACGATTCAATATATGCATTTTAATGTAGTAATTTAAATTTTAATGTTATAATTTTAAGAAAAACGTAAGTGCATTTACACCGTTTTTTTACACCCAACTCCTCAATTCTACACTGGTGACAAATTTCCACACACAACATTCTCAACAGCATATATTTCTAGCTCCTTAACACCAAAAAAGTTTCAAATTTTACGAACGAAAGATCTCTTATAAACAAAACATACAATAAAGTTGGGGGACCTAATGCCAAAATGCAATCATCATTTAAAACTCTCTTCTCACAAAGTTAGTTTCATCTCGAGATCCAAATTAACGTTCCCTTTCCCCACACACTCTTTGTGTGTGTATTGTCAGTTTGTTTAAATTTGGGATCCAATTTAACCCTTTTTCGCCCAAGCCAAAAGGCGGCGGAGTGAAAGGGGGGGTGGGATAAAAGAGAGGGAGTGGGGGTGGTGGAGAGAGAAACTTTACTCAATTTGGCAAACGAACCAATTTTCACGCATCTTTAAGCTCCCATTTCAACGGTGGCCCTGTTTATCTGCCAAACGCCATCCGTCTAATCTAATTGCCACCGAGCGAAACAATAAAAATGAAAACCAAAAGAAAAAAAAAGTAGGAAATTCAGTTACAAACTACTGTACTTTTACTACGACTACTACTACTACTACTACTACGACAACAACAACAAACTACCAACTACACTAGCTAGATTTTCTAACAGTAAACGATAAAAATAACCCATTCTCCACAGCAGTTGAGAAAAGTAGTGGCAAACATGTCTGCCAGTTTCCCGACAACCCCCATCGTCGCTTTTAAGCTTTTACAGTTCGTTTCATGTAAAACACCCCCCTCTTTTACAACTGATTCGATTTGGCTCGACAAAACCATTTTCTCTACGTGACGTTTGCTTCTCTTTACACGAAACGAGGAAGACAAAAGAAAATGGCGGGCTGTGCCAAAGCTAGACAAACAATCAACTTAGCAACAATCAATTATGCAAAGCACCACCTGACAACGACGACGACGACTATCTCTACTTCACTTTTCTCTTCCCCCAACTTTTTTTTTATTCATTCCACCTTTCATTGTTTGTTTCTCAATTCCCTTCTTCGGTGTTCGCTCTCTCCAGGGAAAAAAATACAGAATTTTTAAAAAGATAAAACTAAATAATGGTCGAAATCCTGTAATTAACAGAGTATACTTTTTTGACACGCAACTGGAATATGTGAATTGTCTTTTCTGAATACAGAATTAAATATAGTAGAACTACAAAACATTGAAATATTTTGTATTTATTTACAATTTATTTTTAGGTTTCATTTTTATTCTATATAATATTTAAGCTCACGCATATTCAATATACATAGTATTCTTACTTAATGTTTTTATTTAATAATTTATTAAAATACCGTTTTTAACTATTTTAATAATTTTTTAAATAAGTTTTGCTTACATTCTCAATTTTGAAAATATACCGTAACAAATCTAAGTTTTACAGGGTGCGCTGTTCCCTTATCATCCTCATATGAACACTCACTACTATATTTGAATTGTTTAACAATTACTCACTTTTACAGTTTCTGAGTTGAGGCATGAAATAAAGCAACTAATTCATGATCTAGGCGTAAACTAAGAATTATATTGCTCGACCAATTAGAGAACTACGAACCAATTCGAATAGCATACAACTCTATGAATAAATCTTGTCTAAACTCATCGTTTTTTCAGATTAAAATTCTTAGACTTATTTCGGTATGGTTTAAGACGATCCATTTAACAACGTATAATAATACAAAATGCTTATAACTTTGGTACTAGTTAACTTTATAAGAAATAACACCAAACAATGTAACAATGAGACAAAAAAAACACCCTCTTGCTAGGAAAAGTGAAAGTTAACACCTTATTGTGGGTGAGGGCAAGTAGTAGTAGTATTAATAGTGAGGGTATGTGTCGAGGCAAGAATTATGCTCGCCTCTGTCGATTGTGACTGAACCGAAATTAACTGGCATTAGAGGATTTAAGCGGCTGTGGATGATGAATAAATATGCTATGCACTCCGAGCCGTTAATGCGTCTATGTCATCTCCACTTTCATCAGCCCTCACATAAGCTCCCCCCTGCTCTTCCCTCTTCTACTCGACCCCCCCTCCTGCTACAATACCGCTCTACACTTTTTTCTTCTTCAGATATATTTATAGATATATATACATACACAACTCTACTATTTCTAGTACCCAGCCTCCTGGGAGCTAATGGCGTCTGGTTAATGGCTGGCCATTAAGAAATCGGCACCCTACCAACAACAAGAAAAGGAACGGACAAGAAGAAGAAGAAAGCGAGAAAAAAGAGATGAAGGAAGAAAGGATGAAGAAGGGGGATTATTTTTCCATTAGCCAAATTATGAGAAAGAGTAAGATTAGTTAGATGGGCAATCTTCCCCATTTCTCCTATGATGACGATGATCGTGATGATGATGATGATAGAAGTGAAAAAAAAAAGTAAGCCTACTGCTACTGTTCTTTGGGACCTCGTGGCTAACCTTTCTTGAGAGCGTCGTCAAAATGAAGAATGGATAGGATGACATTTACCTTTGCCACTTCTCAACATATCATCCTCTCCTCCCCGAGACAAAAAGAAAGTGCTAGGAAACTTCGCTGCAACGCGGCGATGGAAAATTGGAAGTACTGTATACCATCGTTTACTATTTCCCCCCCCCCCCCCACCCATTATCGAAGTTATGTTACAGAAATTACTAATACGATTTGTTTTTTATAGTATAACTATAAAACAATCAAATATAAAT
>JAQIWH010007986.1:0-10762 GCA_034695005.1 Cryptops parisi | reverse complement strand
GAGACCTATTAAAGTATGTGATATAATGATGCAACGGGTGTTTAACATTCACTATAAAGCGGATAATTTCACGTAACCGATGATATACAATTAATTGCTTGATAGTCATTATCCTTAATACCCTACACTTCTGTGAAATGGAAGTGTATGGTGTCTAACCAAAAAGTCCTTTGAGCAAATTATTAAATGCAACACTTAATCTTTGTATACGGAAAGATCGTGCATCTGCCCATTGCAGTATATGTCACAATAGAAGTAATCTTTGAAACAAACAGTTCCTTTTTTTCTTTATTCGATAAAGTCGGTTTTGAACGTTGAAGCAAAAAATACTTCCTATTCAAGTATTTTTGCTATTCAATCTGGCTATCAAAGACTCAATATGACTCCCAAATGTTAAGTTCTTTTTTCCACTTTTTCTTCTTTTTTCCAATTTATAAATGTATTACGCCGTTTATCCAAAGATCGGTATCTTTTCCATTCGTTTGTAAGAGAACAAGCGAGTGAAACGACCAGGAGGCAAAGCAACAGAAAGAAAGAAATCACAAAGCCTTTTTAGACTTACGATAGTCGCGTTCCATATTCTTGTTCCATAAAGTTCGAAAATGCAAATTATAACCCAATGTCTTTATGCTATAGACTGATCTTAAAAGATTCAATTTATGCATTTTAAGAAATAACGATGTAAGTTGATTTACGCTGTTTTTCCACTCAACTCCTTATTTGTACTCTGGTGAGTAATATTATAAGATTTGATTAGAACTGACGTTAGCTTTGGATTGCATTACAACAAATGGGTCTATAGGTGATATTACTTTGATGTTACATCACTTGGCACTTTATACCGGTAGATGACCAAGTTTCTTGCGCTTTCTTCCTTATCCATCCATCACCAACTTCCAAGCCCAAATGCCATTCTCCTGACGATTTCCCGATCAATCTTCATTCGTTTTCCAATCAGCAGCTTTTCTGGGATTTCCAAAGGAATTCGTCTTTTCCCAGCCATTGTTTTAGTGACGTCACCATTGACGCAAACCTACGTGTTGACTGTTCTATCAGGACAGGCTATTGTGGGCCAAAAACAGACATCGACCTAAGGAAGGTTTGATACTGTGAGGGTCAAGAAACGTTTCCTCGTAGGATAAGAAAACCTGGTCTATTTACGTTTGTAAGCTTGTTGAAATCTCGTTTTGACTCTTCGTATCGGTTAATGCCAGGGTTAAACGGATTTATTGAGAAAAGCCGATGGCTAGGAGATAGAAAAAAGAAAGTCCGAAAACGATGATAACGATAGTGGTGTGCTATGGTAACTATAGAACCTAACGAGCGAAGACGGTGTGATCCAATTCAATGTTATCTTTTAATCGTGATAGGACGGAAAAGTTTGGGTTAAATGTCGGCAGCATCTTGCTACGTAATCAATATCGTGGGAGGAGTTGGGAACAATGGCGGCCGAGCGGTCAAGCGGCCATTATGGTAGGAAGCGTGAATTGAGAGCCCTAGCCCGACAGCCATGGTGTGACTTACGATGGGTCGTAATGCATGGTGGACGGGGATAATCACAGGGGAATCCGAACGATTGTCCTCGGGTATCTTTTCCTCGGCTCTAACTCCAGCCCCCAACTTGGCTTCTTTCTCTCCATCTTTCGAGGCTGCGGACAATATGGCGTCGACCATTAAACGCCAACGAGGGGCTGTAAGAGCCTGGATTGAGCTGATGGAAATGGCGCCATTTGCCCCATTTGATTGTCCATCAAGGCAGCCCACATGCGATTTTTGGTCACTACCTTTCGATAATGGCGTCACTGGTGGCAGCTGTGCAATGGCTATCTTCTCACGCGCAATTTCCTCCATCCCCCCTCTCTCTTTCTCTTCACTCTTTTCTATAGTTCTCCCCGATGAATTATAGCAGTTTTAAAACCTGAAGCTTCAAATTAGTGTTCAGATCGTGCTTGGCCACTTCGCGTAGGAACGCGTAAACTTAGACAAAAGCGTGGTTTTATATGGTAACGCCATACAGATATTATACAGTAATTTCTAGCGTAAAAGCCGCACTTGACCACGAGCCGATCCCAATGCAAGAGCAATTTTGCGAAAAGTCAGAAGCATTTGTATTGTGTAGTGTATTTAATATATGCCATATTCCGAGTAAAATAAAATTGCTTAGTCACGAGTTTCAGGTAATGATTGTTGAACTTCGACTTTTACAATCGTAGTGTGTTTGCACTATAGTTTGAGTTCATTCATATTATAATAAATGCAGGTAAGCAAATAACCAAACAAACTAAAGTAACAAAAAATATTTTAAAAAGCTTACCTTCGGGTAAGTTCTTAAGAAGTTAAGTTGAGGGTATGTTTTAAAAAATGTTTTTTTTTTGTTATTTTAGTTTGTTTGATTTTTTGCTTACCTGGTTTCATTAAATTATTCAGGGTAGTAAACTGTATTTTTTTCTTTTATATTGTTTAAAAGTAATTTTTATGTGAAAGTGATACAGTGCGACTAAAGTTACCATAATTTTAAATAACTACATAAAACTCTGGGTTTTCAATTCATTTTACCAATTTTTTTTTATGATTTGAAATCACGAAACTAAAAATAAACAACAACAACAAAAAAACTAAAAACTAAAAATAAAAAATTGTTAGTAAATTGGAAGTTTATAACGAATGCCTTCCAATTTAAACCGACTTTAGTCTCATCTTCAAAACGGTACACCACCACTAGAAAGTAAAAATCCACTAAGAAACAAAAACAAACAAAAAACCCAACTACTGCAGTTTCAAGAGATTCTTTTTTCAAGCTATTGTTCCCGCTTTTGTGTAAAGAAAGATATAACGAGTGTCGTAAAGTTCTAAGAAAAGGATGAACGAAAAAAAAGGCGAAAAGCCTCTGTTTTCCGCGGATTGGTTGGGTGTTTTGGAACTTGCGACCGCAAATCCTCCAATCCAATATTTGGACTCCAATTGATGTATGGGAGAGAGTCAAGACTAACAGATTTATATTCTCAATTTAGCCAGTTTCTCTAACGAGTAAATCTTACCGGTATTGTCTTTTAAGGAGAAAAGATATTTCATTACCGGCGTGGGTATCTATCTACATTTATCCGCTTTGTGCTTGGCGTTCAGAAACTGATTTATCTGTAAATTGGTGTTTTATTTGAGACAGTGTTTTGCAATAGAGCAATGATCCTAAATCTTTCAATATTTTATTTCAGACTGTGTATAATAAACGCTAGGTTAAGCCCAAGCGTAACGTAACCCCTCATTAGTAATGCAGAAAATAATACAGTAATTCTTAATTAACTAAGTTAAACCCGTTGAAAAATAAAAACCCGTTGTAAACCATTATATAGCCCGTCAAAATGACGTAAAAGTATTTAAATTATACTATTAAATTATGAAGTTATTGATATTCAATTCATTGTTTCAACTCATGTTGCTTCGCAGCATTACAGTTATTTATTATTTTAACTCATATTGCTTTGCAATATTCGTTACACTAAATTGGATCGGATTAGAAGGACTGCTTCTTTTAGCTTGCTCGTTTTATTTCACTCTTCTTACTACCCCAAGGGAGTGTCCCAGTAAAAGTGCGAGAAAACTTAATCATTTCCCCTACAGTCTTCTCACCACATGTATAGGGGGTGAAGCAAAAGGGAAGAGAAAAAAAGTGACTCTCATACATTCCAGAAGCAAACACACATTCATTAACAGCGTACACTAAGCAAATTATTAGATAATTTAATGAATAATATAGTAATTTAATCGCAAGTTAAATTGATTTTGTAAAATAACTAGTACAAAGTCCATCAATAGACGGGAACCTGGCGTCATCTGGTGACAACATTGAAAAACCATTTAGTTGAGTTTGAATTTGAATTAAGTCAATGAGCTAAAGTGAACGTACGTTGGCAAATTATTTTGTAAGATAGTAAGTCAGCGCTTGCTTCAATAATGAAACAAAAAGACGCAAATGACGTGAGACTGTGACAGTAAGTTATATATGCTTAAAAAACATTTTTTTAATGTACATGTTTGGGGTGAACCGCTGTATTTAAAACACAGGTTTGTCTTCGAAACAGTTCAACGTGAAACTTTAACAGCTGGTGGAAGAGGTGGATGTATTATGTAAAGGTAAAAATAGAAAAGGAGAGGTTGCTTCACTTTCTCTACTCGAAAACGGAAAGGGGGTCTGCAACAAAGATCTTCGGGTGATGAGATTAAATGGAAGAATTTAGTTTAAACATTCATGTTCCCATCTTCCGAATGTGGTTCTTAAGTGGCAAGGAGCAGTTATGGACCACTCCTCGCCACCTCTTGCCACTCGGTTGGATCGATGCACACGATATCCTATAAAACTACTACTACTGCTGCTGCGTGTGTGTTCTTCTTTCCTACGAACGAAAGAGAAACGAGTGAGTGAGAGAGATATTTGGGCGAGGGGTTTGTAAAAGAGAGAGACAGTGAGTGAATTTTCTCACCAGATGTTGCCTCCACGTTGTTATCGCAACTGTTTCGCCGTCGGATGGAAACGGGTGGGAGTTAAAGGTGGTACCTACTTTTGTATTGTTTCGCGAAAGGGGTTTAATCCGACCGTTTTCTCCCCAGTAATGTGTGGATATGGGTTGGTCGTTGACCGTTTGGCAGCTCCTTTTGCTCTCGAGCCTTGGAGGCCTTTTCGATGATACTCGGTAATGGTTTAATAGGTTTTAATTATACTTGCATATCAATTAACTTGGTCGGCTGCCTAAGCACCGCCGTTGAAGCTTTGCTTTCCATCGATTTAGTTGTCGACGTTGCGCGTTTTCGCGTTTCGAAACCACGCTTTTCTGGATTATCCTTCTGTTTTTCAAGCGAAACGGGTAGAACCTCGAAATGACAATTTGAAGACACTAACATGATGTTGGAAAATTGTGTAGACACGATGCGATTTAACACTTCTCTGAACCCCACTTAGTTTATTTTCCGATTTTTTTTATCACTATTATTCAATTTTGCCTAATTATGTTAATCGACTAACTAGTAAAGGAGTTAAGCTTTGTTTCACTGTGAAAGAACTAACGAAATTTTCGCTCATTTCATTACGGAAAAGAGTTAACTGAATTTGTAATTGTACGCATATCATGAATATTTAGTTTCATACATATTTTGTCAGAGTGTAATACTAATTAAGGAGTTGAGTGTAATTATCAATAAGATTTTCCCTTAAAATGCATAAATTTAATTGTTTCAGACCAGTCTATAGTGCAAAGGCATTGAGTTGCATATAATTTGCATTTTTGAACTTTTTGGGGCAAGAATATAGAACACGATTTTTGTAAGTTCTTATTTGCCGTTTCAATTTCTGGTTGTTTCACTTGCTTGCGTCATTTCCAAAACAATGAAAAATATACTGATATTTGGAAAAACGGGGTAAATGCATTTATAAAGTAACACGATATTTCGAATAACGGATAATTGCATTTTAAAATTAACCTGTAACCTGAAATCTGTCAACTAAAGTTAACAGATTTTTTGAAAAACTTGTTAATTTTTTTTGTAAATATACAGTTTACAGGTATTATCATTAATTTTAAGGTGGCATAATTATTGTTCTTTTTCCCTAAACTACATTTTTGAATATACGCTGTTATTCCATCTAACACCTCAATTTTATTTGTTTCAATAAATCTGATAGTGAGTGATAACGACTATTCTATCATACAATATTTCATCTATAGAAAGTGTTTCCATATGCATTCAACTAAGTTTAAAATTACACCAAGACGTGTGGAACACAATGTATAAACAAAATTTATGTTAAGTTTGTCTGTATGTGCGCACATGACGCAAAAACGATTGAATTGATTTCCATTAAATTTGATACTTACGTTAGGATAGACAAAAGGAATAAAATAGGGTATTGCTAATACTAATAGCAATACCCTAAATAAACTGACATTTAGGGTTTTTTAATATGTTTAAATTAAATCAGATTAACTCGTTTCGTGTACACCCCAAAACTTACAAATCATTCTCAAGTTTCTGTTAAAGAATAGAGTTGTGACGTGAATATAATCAACGCAAATATAAGAAATCAATCGCTAATGTAAAGAAACTTCATATGCATGCGCAACACGAAGTTATTCAGTTAGTCAATAATAATGATATATTTACTTACCTTGTTAGAATTTTTTTTCAGAAATGATCCGTAGAAACGAAATATAACAAAAAACGTCATGAATACAAATAAATCCAAGCACAAAAATAAACTCTGTTAACCAACATTGTAAAAGCAATTACAACAATAAAAAGTTTTAAAAGTTTCATAGTATATGCTTATATATATTTTTATCAAATTTTACAAACGAATCCTTATTATGATCTTTTTTTAAGACTGCTTTTCAAGAATAAATATTTTAAAACAACTCTAATTAATCGTAATCATCTATATAGCTAGATTAAAAAACCATTTTATCATAATTAAATATAAAATAAACTTTAATTATTCGGTTGAAAATATAATTAAAAAAACTTCTTAGCTAGTAAAAGATAAACTTAATTATGGTATTTTTAGCTAACTTCATCTTTTGAGTTCGTTTTCACTTTAACGCTCCGTTCATTATTCTAACTTATGTTTTTCTAAGTCTAGTCACTTATTTCTCTATTCTGCTTTAACTTTGCCAAGGGTACATAAATAAGAATCCGGAGAGATAATGGAATGTGCAAAAAATGTAAATGGCACTTCGGAAACAAGAAAAGTGAAACGTAACAGTGGAAACTAATTCAACGTAAAAGGCTAGTGGAGAAAAGATTTTCATTTTAATTATCTAATGTAAAAATGAAAAAGACATAGCGCAGTGCGACACGATATTTTACATTTTTTTTAATACTTAAAAAAACATTACATTCTTGAAATAACACTTTTAACACGTTTGTTTATTATATGATAATTAAAAAAAACACTCATTATGTACCAGACAACTTTGAAATGTATAGGTTTCCAAATTTTCTCAATTCACTTGTAAAATGGCTCAGTTTTAATGGAAAATAGTTTGGTAAACTTTATCTGAAAAGTTTTATTCTAGCTCCTTTCTAAAGTTTGTTGTATAATAGTTTCAGATTTTAATGAGAAGTTTTCAGCAATTACCACTAGAGATTAATTTAAAAGAACCACATTAATTTAAGTGCTTTGCTCGTGATAAAATATTGTATTAAAATTATGCTCTTAAACTAGACGTAAGTTTTTGATTATCAAGACTGTCTACTCTTTCATTAAGTTTTTAATTGCACGTTTTTCTCTTGTTACTACTGTGTCCAGTTGGAACAAATATTTGCTCATGGCCATGGTCTGACTTTAAATTTTTAAAAGCAGATCTATCGGTGGCTATTAAATTTGTAATAATTTTAAAAATAAATAAATGTGTGTGTGTGTATGTGCTGTAAAGTTTTGTAAAATTAATCAGCTTAAGTCATTGTTGAACCGAACGGACAAAATCTACGCTTAAAAAAGTAAACGTGAATAACATATCAATATACTCACATTAACATTGAACTCGATCTTAGACTTAACATTTAATGCGACGTTAAAGCAAAGCTTGTGGCAAACTTTAGCTTTTCATTTGTCTACGGACAAAACTACTTGGCGTTGTTAAAGTATTGATGAATATACCTACACGTCATTCACAAAACTTGAAAATGTTTAAAATCTGATCCAATTTAAGGGCCTGGTGTAAAAAAAAAGTGCAAAGTGAATTTTTACATTTTTACAATTTCGAGAAAAAAAGCATTTAAAGATCTGAACTTGCCTTGCTGTCTATGGGTTACATCACGCTGCTCTCACTGATAACTTTGTACATAATGTTGTTTTGCTCAATTATGCGCCAGGAAAGTATAATTGCACCTAACACATTCGAAAATGCTTTTAAGTTATTTTTGACAAAAATGTTATGTAACCCTTTACACCCTATTACACTAAAACTTTCAATGTAGATACGAATTAGGCTGACTCAAATTTTTATACGAGAATTTGAAAACTATGGATTCGTTGCATAAAGTTATTTAATAAAGTTATTCGATTCATTCGCGAATCTAGCCGAGTTAAAGCAATTGTACAGGCCAAACCTTCTATCAAGAATCGGAAAAATCTTTTTTTTTGTAAAGGCATTTCTTTTACAAATTCCGAAAATGTGGTGGAAATTTACACTGCTTAGTAGATTTATTGAAATAAGAAAACTCGTAAATAGATTCCCGAATTTCGAGAGTTCACCGCGCATAACACATTACGCATTGCTACAATATTTTGAGTCTTTTCGGCACAGCGCAGCTACAGCTTTTTCAGCCTTTCCTGTACAACACAGCGCATTGCTACAATTTTCAGGCGTATCAGTATAGCACTAACATGTCTCTATAACTAAAAGAATTCAATATTCGCGCGTTTCTTCTTTTTTAATTAGTATGCCGTATTTTTTTATTACTGTTGGCGAAAAAAAAAATCGTATACTGACAAATCTTTTTTATATTAAGAACATTTTGGAAAAGTTTTTCTTGTCTCAGAATAGCAAAATTTCATATATAAAATGCTGTGTATTGACTATATTACTTTTCGTATATCATCACTTTTACCACGTTCTCCCTTAGTCTCGTCTCCACCTGCGAGACTGCCCTTTCTTCCCCAACTTTTGCTATTTCAGCAGCACTAAGTCACCTAAGTATGTTTAGGTTCCAATGCAAAATGTATATCATGTTTATCATATTCTTATAATAAACATCCACTAGAACTGTACTTACGAACTTCATTCCACAATCACTTCGCTAGTAGACACCATAAAATTTCCATGAATCGAGTAAAGTACTCTCCGTAAGTTAACTTATAAATTATAGCTCCAAGTCGAACGTTCATATATACAGAAAAGTTTGGTTGAAGCTGAAGTTTGGTTGATGACCTTTTTATTATTTTTAATCATAAAATAATTTCTTATTGCCCAGGCAGCGGCGTCGGTATATTCATTAAAAAAAATATTAAAAAACATGTTAAGATTTAAAATGTTCTCGATTAACAAATTTTGGAAAAGGTTTGTCAACATATGAATTGTCATATTTGCGATGTAACAATTTTATATTACATGATATATTGTCGGTTAAAGTGTGTAACGTAATTTTAACCAGTTTACAGAAGAGGCATAAAAGTAAATACAAATACTGGATTTATATAGGGAAAATTTTTCTATCACACATTTACACTATGTTACACTAGAAGCCAAATTTAACTGAACTAGTTTTTTTTTAGTTGATGTGACATGTTGGTTCTGTTTCAAATGGTATGTTTAATCTTAAAATAAGCAATAAATGAGGTTAACAGGTTTACACTCTAAGCCGACAAAATAGTTACTTATGTTTCTTATAAGTTATGTAATTTGTTAAGAATTGTAATATTATCAACCCTGAGTTGAATCAATTTTAAAATATCTTGCATGTTTTGTGGGATGGTCCTCATTTTTAAGTTTTGAAAAAATGGTTGAGGCACGTTTTGAATTGGTTCCATTATAAAAAAAAAGTAACATTGGTAAAAATTAGGTTAGTTTTGAACAATATTTAAAAATCGCTATCAAGATCTGAAAAAATTGCGTGTTAATGCTACTTATGTTTCAAACAAATCTTTCAAACTATGGAAGTAGCCTATAAATATCATCTAAAATAAATCAAATTTTGGGAATATTACTTTTTAAAATACTGGAACAAGGTGAGCTGGTGTCTTTATTTCAAATATTAAAACAAAATAGGCTCGTGTTTCGACTCAATTTGAAACTTTTGTTTTTTTTCTGCTATTATTATAGTTTGAAAGTTCAGCAACTTGTTTTATTTGAACGTTGTCTATAATTGGATGGTGAAATGGATTGAAATGTCATTCGATGAAATCATTTATTTACTTCAGCTTTGATTTGTGTTTTTTCAACATTCTCGTATTGCGATGAAGTCATTACCGTTGAGTTTCATCATCGAGCAGAAGTGTTTGTTTAGGAGTAGGAAAAAGGGTACTTCTGTCCTCAATGATTGATGATGGTAGTTCGACCTCTGCGCAGGATCGGAAGTTGCTTCCGGTTACCAAATGCGCCGTTACAATCGTCAAACAAAAATTTCTGCGGTTTTCTTAATGCTACCATTTAGGCTTTTTTTTCCCTGTTCTTTCTTGCTTAGCGTTTTCGTTTGACGTTGGAAATCCTTTATTGATTAACCGCAAACAGAAATCTTGAGAGTGTTTGACGAGGGCTTGTTTGTTGTTGTTGTTGTTGTTGTTTAGTTGTTGCTGGTGGTTTTGTTTTTCCTTGGGTTAAATTTTTTGTTGTCTCAAGTTTCCAGACATAAAACATGCTGATAAAAAAAGCTTTTATCATCCATTACAGTACAGTACAGTATGTGGGGTGAGTCAAAGCTACGGATCTGTGAGAATATCTGAAAAGTTATTAATAGGAATAAAAGATTCCTATTAAAAAAATTCAGTTATCATAGTTACAGATAATGTTAACAATTGACTATTTTTATGGTCGCAACACATCATTTAATATTGTTTCATTCATTGTTTAATGTTATTAACCGGTTATTTTTTATCAAAAAAATCACTAGTTTTAAAGCGATCAAAATAACCGTATTTCACTATACTTCCAACAATACCACCGAAATAAAAATAGAAACAACAGAGCAGCTGATACTTCCAGCAGCCCGTAATTTGAAGCATTGCAGCGTTCGTGCACTAAAATCCAACATCCAATCAAAGTTGATTAAAATC
>JAQIWH010007985.1:0-10765 GCA_034695005.1 Cryptops parisi | reverse complement strand
AAATCAGCCAATAGCTCAATCATATCTGAGGCTATTCCAATTTTACCCAATTTCATAAGTAGCTTGTCATGTGCAATCATATCAAATGCCTTAGATAGGTCAATAAACACAGCAACTATATAAACTATGTGTGTATATATATATATACACACATACACACACACACACACACACACACCGGGTGTTCCTAAACGGTCTGGCCAAACTTTACGCATCGAAACAAAGCAAGCAATCCATATAAACATGGGTCCGAAAATGCTTGACTTCTGAGATAACACAGGGTGAAGTCATTTAAACAGCAGCTTCACTGTACGTCACTCTTGCTATGCAACAAACAGTGAATTTAGTTGTTTGCATGGTTAATTCAAAATACGAATTTAAAATTGCCTAACAACTACTGCAAAAACCCCACTTTTGCTGTATAGCAAGAGTACGAGGTTATTTTTTTGTTAGTTTGTTGGTGGTTATTTTTTTGTTAGTATAGTTAGCGATTTTTTGCTTTTGTCGAGTGAGGAAAAGTATGGAATGGTATTGATTAGGGAGGGGCTCAGCTGCTGTTTTTTTTTTTGCAAGGTGACAATTTCGATGTGGGGGCAGGAAAATCCTCAGTTGTGTGAAAGGAGCGCATGTTAAATCCTCTCGTTTAATCCTCTCAAAGTGAATGGGAATAAGACACCGTTTAGAGAACGAAAGAACAAACAAACAAACAAACAACAACATCAACCTTTTCTTATACCAAAAGGAAGAATCGAAGCTTATCACGCGCTTTTCTTCTATAATCCTTTTTTTTATATACATATAGATATATATACTCTTCTTTCGAACAAATTTTTTCGTATCTCTGTTCATCCCTCACTAACTTGTTCCCTTTTTATTTTCTCTTTCATTGCTCTTTATAAGCACGCACAAAAAAAACAACTCCTTCTATTTTTTAATTTTATTTTAATATTAAAAGCATTATTGATTAAGCGTGGTGCCATGCTGAGCATTCTTTACCTCGAATTGTACTCATTTAGAAATTATCATTTATCGATTTGCGAATCACCATTTTTTTTCCGGTTTTATTTTTCTTCTTTATAAGGAAAAGTCGAATTAGTATATACCGAGAAACTTGAATGCTTTTTCTTCGTTTTTTTTTGTCGTTTAATGTTTTTGTCAACAGCTGTCGCGCCGTTGTTGTTGTTCTTATATTTTTTTCTTCTTGTTAAGTTTATATGATGCAGTTTGTTGTCCTTACGGTTTTGACGAGACAAAAAAATTGTGTTGATGTTAGATTATGATCATTTTAATGCAGGTACTAAGCTTAAAGAGGTATCATAAAGTGACATATGTACTTGTCGTAACGTTGTTCTCTTTAATGTTTAAATTATATATATTTGAATTTTTTAAAGTATTTGGTTTTTTAACACATTGTTGACTATTAAATATATTATCGGCAATGAATATAATTCACACATTCTCAAGCATGGTTCAGGCAATGTATGAAATTAGCATTGAAATTGTTACGTGAAGAATTTAGGTTACCTTTCAAGCTAGGTCTAAATTTAGGTCTACATTTTTTTTAGACAATTTTGTTTAGCCTAACTAAACTTAACTAACCTAAGCAGTTGTATAAAAAGTGTTTATTTCATACTTTGTCAAAAGTGGCCAGAGAATCTATGGAATGCTTGGATTCTATACATTGCCGGTAACATATATGAATTATATAACTGTAGTTCTGTGTAGTGTAATTTAAAAAGTTGAAGCACAAGTTTTAACACAGAACCCCAATAACATACATGTGCTACCGACAATGTATAGAATCTAGGCATTCTATATAATGTTTAGGCATTGTATATATTGCCTTGGCTCGTTTGGCAAAGTATGAAATAACATCTTGTATGGAACTGTTTAGTTAAATGCACGCACTAAAAGAATTGTGTAGGTTAGTTTAGATTAGTTTAGGTTATTTAACAACATATTCTTTAAAAATACAGTTGACAAAAATGTTTTTTGCATAACGTAAGCATTCAATGCTAATTTCATACTTTGTCAAAAGAGGGTCGTGGCAAAGTATGAAATCTACGCATTTTTATTAAATGTCTGCATTGTATACAGACATTGTCAGTAGCACATTTTTTGTATCAAATGACATTTTTTTCACATACTGTTTATAAGCTATATTAATCACTATGAAATAATTTACTACGTAATCGTGATACATGAGTAACCAAGGCACCGTTAACCATGTTAAATTGTTTACAACAAAGACTAGAAATTAACCCCCATGGTTGGTATGGTAACTACGGGGTGTCTTGATTACTTACAGCTTATGTTTATTGTTGTAATTTAAATTTGCCTTACGTTATCCGTTTCATTGTTGTATTACTATTACTACCGTTCCTAATATGTAATATGTGTATAACGCTGACGCAACTTATTAAACTTAAATGTTTATTAATACTAATATTACTGTACTTGTAACGTAATATTACTGTAATTATAACGCGATATTAACAAACTAGATCAACATAAGAAAAGGAGTAGACAATAATATTTAGAAGAAGAAATTAACCAACTTTTTATTTTTATCGTTAGGTGTTTTTTGTTGTTTTTTTTTTTGTGTTTATATCGTTTCGAATAAACAACAGCAAGCCCATTATTTAAAACCACACCTCCAATCGTTTCGCATGTTCGAAGCAAGAAAAAAACACAAACATTAAGAAAAATGTGTAGTAAGGGGGAACCAAAAAAATCACCTTTCAAATTGTTATATAGAGTTCCTAACCGCCTATTGGTGGGATATGAAAATCAGTTTGGCCACGCATGCTATCATTAGTGGTATATGCATCTTGATACTAGAGAGAAGCAGCAAAAAAAAAAAAAAGTGGGAGCAAAATAAAAGGCATAGAAGGGGGGGTTTTAATCGCCGTGTTTAACTTATACGAGGTAAGTTTTTAGGGTGGAAAAACCCAGACGCGCAGTAAACTTACGATGGAAATATGGAAGCATGCCAAGTTATAGACACAAAAAAAATGTATTAAAATAAAAAATGGTGAGAGGAAGGGGTTCAAGTTGGTCGTTATTGATTCGGAATTTCAAATTTCCCGATGGAGATGCTTATTAAAAAAACTTCTTCTTAAAACACCCCCCCCCTTTTCGTTTTTTTGTTGAAAATCCTGTTGTTTTTTTCTTAGAGTAGCTACATGCTTCTTAATTAACTATCTTCACTAAACAAAGTGAGTCTAAAGTTTATAAAAAAAAATGTACCCCTTTTTCACCTTTGGTTTTTTATTTATATACATATATATAAATTTATTGTACTTGGGTAATGTCTTTCTTGAGTGGCAAGACATCACCTTGTTGAAAAGTAAGGAAAAAGAATATCCAACAAGTTTGGCTCTTATCACCTTTCTCGTCTATCGAAGAGGCTTAACACCACAATCCACCCCCACTTTCATCGCCTGCTGTTGTTGTTATTTTGTCGTTGTCCTCACCTCATTAATTTTGATTGGTTAAATGCTGTTCGACAAAGTTGTTCTTTGTTTTTTTTACACTACTTTAATACTCGGTTAGCATTTTTTGTTGTTGAGATTTCACTGTAGAAAAGTTTTTCGAACGAGTTTCAAACCTCTTGATTTATTTATACACTTTAAAGTTGTATGAGTTTCGTCTAAAACTGTTCTTAGTTGTTGTTGTTTGGTGTTGGATTTTAGTGTCTTCTGAAATCCAGTTATGTTACCAATGTGTTGCTGAAAATGCTTAAAATTCAGGTATTCTATACAATGCCAAGTCTAGTTCGGACAACGTTTGAAATTGACATTGGAATTAAGCAAGAATTTTAGGTTGTCACGCCTAAATTTAGGCCTAAATGTTTTTAAAGGAAACGTTATCAACTAGCCTTAACTAACCTAACCAATTGTATACAAGGTGTTATTTTCATACTTTGTCAAATGAGGCTAGGCATTTTATAGAATGCCTAGACATTCTATATTTTGCCAGTAACATTTATTGTAAACTGTACTGTATAAAAGGCAAGTTGCGTTTTTCCTCCCTCATTCTGTCCGTGGAAGAATATTTTTATGACAAGCAAAAATAATTAAAGAATGTTTTGAAGCCACATGAAGCTAAACAAGATGGATTTAATTTTGACTCCGCGTTGTTACCATTACAACCACGTGATACAGCACGGGTTAGTTACTAATTTCCAATAAAACGTATTTAGATGCAATGCAGTTTAATTCAAATTTGAACAGTTTTAAATTGAAGAAATTATATATATATTAATACTATACACTACTAGGCAGCCTGTGCTATAGCACGGGATTTTTTTATACATATAGTGTAATACGTAATTTCCAAGATTTGTCAATCTCTCCAGCACGCTTTTGATCGTACACTTTATGGTGATCCACAGGGTGTATCATGTATATAAATTAGTATTTACTATATGTGACGAGTTATACATATGCGATTCTATTCAGTACACATCTTCGAACTTAGTCTGCACATAATCCATCGATAAACAGATTTTCATATATACATTATATTTCATGTAATAAGGTTTCGCTTTTTCCAATTGGAAGTTGATTAAAAACGTTCAATCAATCTTTAGTAATAGTGAAATCATCGACTCTTCATTATCGCGGTCGACTAGTGTAATCTTCATTTAACTCGTACTTCTTGGGGAATTGTTGCGTGTGTGTTTTCCCCCCTTTTTTTTCTCCCAAACTCCCTCATCATCATCGTGATCACCATCAACTTTTTTTTTCCTGTCTTACAACTTCCTTCCATTTTCTGTTTCCTTTTCGTCTTCTTGGGTGTGGAAGAAGATCATTAAGCCCTTCCCGTTTCCGTCCACGTAAATTCTCCTTTGGATGTTCCCCAGATGCGCGTCTGTCGCTAGCACCACACGTGCCGATCACTAGAGGGTTGTGTGCACCTGCACCACAGAGTTTGTGCCCGTCAATAAGAACTCGCTTGCACTGATTTAAAGCCCGGTTGAATGGTGCCAGAACAACGTTTAATGCCTCTAAACGACAAGGCAACAACTCGGACCGTAAAATTGTGCCACTCAAAGAGACCAGAAAATCTTTCGATTTGTAGTTTAATTTGAGTTTTGATATAACTTGTATGAATTTTTTTTTTCGATGGAGAAAGAAAGGGGAGCATCTGTTTAGAAAGACTGCTTTACTCAATCAATGACAATAAATTAATTATTTTTGGGATTTAAATTATATACAGGGAGTTCAACATGAGTTTTGTTATATCTGTGTTTATTGTTATGTGATGGTAGATGTTCGTCATTCACTTTGTCTAACATCAATAGTGCTTCAGGTAGTATGGCATTTTCACGCTGAAAGGAACTTCCGGTTTTTAGGCATCTCTACCATGTTTGTGTGCAAACTGTCGTTGAATTAATGTCAATGTTCCCACACGATGGTTATAAGCGAGGAAATTTTGCTGTTATACGATATAATTGTTGTTGTTTTTAGTTTCTATATCATTTAACTATTGAGTATCATATTAGCAATGTAAACAAAAATTTCGGTTTTTGTTTTTATTTTTGAATTGTGGTTTACCAGTGGTGTCGTCTGTCGTTAGAATTTTTAATTTTTTCACCCACTTTAGATTTTTATTTTAACGATCAATAGATAGATATTTCATTTTATCAGTACCGGTAGTTGTATATGTTTATTTCGCTTATACAGTGGAATCCGAGTATTATAATCACGGATAATGTTATCAATCGGCTATTAATCAATCGTTTCCCAGAACATTATTTATTGTTTTCATATTCTTTGTGTAATGTTATCGGCCGGTATTTGTTATCAAAAAGCTCTAGTCCCAAAGTGATCATAATAACCGAACTCCACTGTATCTAAAAATCGCGTGATTAGTATCTTTCAGGGAACCACAAAACTACTGCACGGTATTATATATCAGGGCCAATTTCCTTCTTTGATCGAACGAAAGAGAAAGAAAAAATAACGACTTTTAGTCGGAACTCAAATAATTGGGGTAGATCGATTTCATCGCCATTTGTTAATTGAAAACGAAGCAGACGGAAATTTCGTAGTAATCCTTAGAGACAATAGTCTCTCTTATTTGGATCCTCGTTGTATACGTATACTACTACTATACATATATACAATGTCATGGATTATTTATTTTTTTTTACTTTTCCGATAAGGGGGCGTGGTCCATGCAGCCTAGTACGTTAGGTTTTAGCAATGACAAAAGCCAGTGGTTTTGAGGGGGTCATGTAGCGTTTCAAACTGCCTTTGCCAACATTAAATGCGACGGCGTCGCAGCTGCCTTGTGTAAGTACTGATGGCCTGCGATTGGATCTGCAGCTTCCGACCAACTGAGACCGCACGAACTAAACCCCAGAAGCTGTTGTTATATAACTACAAATGTCCTCCTAGAATTTTGTTGTTGTCGCTGTTGTCGGTTGTTGTGGTAAGTTCGCGAAAGTGATGACTTTCACAAAAAAAGTAAGCAATTTCTCAAAACCGTTTTAACAGTAATCGAAAAGAAGTATTAACGTATTATGTAACGGCATTGTAATATAATCCAGGCATCGTAATACAATGCCTAGCCTCTTTTGGCAAAGTATGAAATAACATCTTGTATACAACTGTTTAGGTTAGTTAACAAAATTTTCTAAAAAAAAACAAACAACAAAACCAAGCTTAAATTTAGGCCTGAATATTTAAACTCAACCCAAACTCTTGCATAGAATGATTCCATACTTTGTCGAAAGCATCTAGGCATTGTATAAAATGCCTGGATTGTAGGCTATACATTGCCAGTAATATATCTAGTATTCGAGTCATATATACAGGGTGTTTCAGGACTTTGTTTACAAACTTCTAGGGCATGATTCAAAAGGAAAAATATTTTTGTCAAACTCGAGTAGAACTTGTCAAACTCGTAAACTTCTTGCGATTGCTTTAATAATGTGAATAAACTGAAAGTTTAAGTTGAGTTTTAACGACCGGTGGCGCCACTGAAAAAAAATGCAAAATTTCACTCGATTTCAAAAAACAAAAAAACGAAACCAAAATTTCACTGTTTGTAACGTAGTTACAGGGTTAATTTTCGTGTTACTTTTGCGCATGATGGCGTCGATGTTTTTTGAGGAGAGGGGGTTATTTAACGTTAAAATGGTTAAGCAGTTGGCAATATTTTGTTTGTTTTTTCGTTCAGCTAAAAATGATGAAGGCGAAGCTTATCGGCCACCGCAACAGATAAAACGCTTTAAAATTTACGACGGAGATGTTACATGAGCCGTTTCTTCCGACTTGGTTGGTAGATAAGAAGTCTCCTTGGTCTTCTTCCTCAAGCAGAAGAAGAAGAAGAAGAAGAGTTTTATGAGAGTTGTTTTTAAAGATGAAGCTTTCGTTACGCGAGTGAGAGAAAAGCGGATCTTCGCAGATTTCATCATTTGAGCACATCTTCCCCTAACATGCCTGGTTAATGTGGTGTAAAGCCCTGGTCTATTTCATCCCTTCGGCATGGTAAATTATAACCTTCACCGAACCGAACTGGTTTAAACATATTACAAGAACAAAAGTTTCCTACTCCCTCCCGTACAGTAAACATGCGTCCAATGAAAGTTTTTCAACCGAATTGATTGCAAACTCAGATGAAAACTAATCCATTGGCTGTAGTTGATGGATTAAGTTTTCAGAATTATTTTTCGGGTTTTAAACATCGTTGACTTTGTATTTTCCTAAATTAACTTAAACTATTATCATATGTCGTCAAATTGTACGCGTTCTAACAACTCACTTATTTAAATTTTTTTATTAGATTTTTTTGAACTTTTTCAACTTTGGTGTTTTCTTTGTGGAGACCATTCTAAAAAAAAAAAATTATATATCTTGAGTTATATATATATATCTATATTTTTTTTGGTTTTGTGGGTTTTTTTGGGGAGCACAGTCTTCTAAACCAATTTTTTTGCCGTTCAAAGTTGGTTGTTCTTTCTCTTTGGGATACTTAATCCTTTGGAACTTTATCTCTTCGAAGCAGCGCTCCTTCATCTCAACCCAAACTCTTTTCTATCGTCGTTGCCACGGCTGGGATCACGTGGTTTTACCTGGACAAACACCATTTATTCTGCGCTGCGAAGGCACGTTGTTTCCGGAATGTCCGGCTGAGATAAGGCTAGGCCACTCGTCAACCTCACACTGCACATACAGACACACACACACACACACACCCTTATATCACTTTTTACCCACCACACTCCTAACTTATATACTTTCATTTTCCTTGTTGAAAACTTTTTGATTTGCGACGGGTGGTGACACCAACTACTGCTGGGTTTTGAGAATTGGAATTTACTTTTTCCTTACACATTCTTAAATTTTTTAAACCCAGAAATCGGTTTCTCAATGCTAAAATTTTTATTTCAACCGTTTTTTTTTTGGATTGATATATAAATTAAATTTAATGTATAATATAAAATATTAATGTAATTTTTATCATATTTATGCGTGACTTTTGCAGTATTTACTTCAAGATTCAACCTTGCTTACAATTTTGGAAATAGTTTAGAACAATCACGAGGTTACTGTTTATGTACAGTACACTGTAATATGTAAAGTATATACAGTATATGGTATCGGCATTGTACTCCAGGCGTTCTGTAAAATGGATTGCCTTGTTTGGCAAAGTATGAATTAACATTTTGTGTATAACTGTTTAAGGTGGTTGAGGTTAGTTTGCAACATTTTTGTACTTTTTATAATAGCTTTACTTGTGAGTTTGTGAGTGAGTGAGCGAGCTGGGAATTGAACGTATACTGCCATCCGCAAGCGTTTATGGGAATATACAATATAATTCAATGTACCAAAAAACGCATGAATCGAAAACCGCTTCAGTTAAATGTGAATAAAATTGCGTATATAAGTAAACGAATTTAAAACTGCAGAAATCAAAATTGGAATTACATAAAACTCGCATTAATCGAATATCGAATTACTCACAGGTTGTATAAATTGAAATTTGCATTCAAAATTCTCATAAATCGAAACGTGAAGAAACTAAAGAAAATGGAACTACTCAAAACACACATAAATTGAATATCGAAATCACTCATAGATTGCATAGGTTTTTAATTTACATAAGAATTTCGCATAAATCGAAACATTCGAAAATCAAAAGTGGACTGTTTCTTTTTTTGCATTACGCATGTACATACAGTATATCTGTATATGACAACGTTTTAATGTACATTGTTTTTTTTTAAAAATAAATTTTTGCTTCAATTTAATCTAAATTCTTGCTTAACGTAACTATTCCAATGCTGATTTTGTGCATCGCCTCAACCTAGATTGGCATTCTATAGAATGCCTGGATTCCATACATTTCCGGTTAACATACAGTATATGAAATTTTGTCATGCTTTTTTGCCATTAGCAGTACACTGCGAATTGCTATAGAAGATCAAGCTTTCCAGCATTACACAGCGCATTGCTACACCTTTGTTAAGCTTTCCAACCATACACAACGCATTGCTACACCTTTGTTAAGCTTTCCAACATTACACAGCGCATTTTTTGTAGTTTTTTTAAGGTCTCCCAGAATAACGATTATTTCAATCGGAAGTCCGCTTTTCTTATATAAGTTATAATTAAGGTATTAATGTACATCTTTGACATCTTCAAAATTTACAGTTTTCTCATATTTTCCTATTGACAATTCCATCTGAAGTTTGTTCAAAATCGTATCATGGATACATAAAAGAGTATATAGAAGAAGTTAATTCAGCAATATCACGTGCTAATCCCACTTTAAGAGAGTCTGGTGTCTTCGATGTACGTGAGATGGTTTCCCAAATGGATCCATGAACGGCTACACTGACTTTTAGGTGGTGTTGATGGAAAGCTGGCATTTTTCCAAAAGGGTTTAGGACATTGCGAGCAGCGGTCAAAGATTTCATTAGTGGTCACCCTTCACGGTCAAAATCACTAGTAAGTCGTTCTCCTCAAATACGAAATGAAAAAAAAATAGAAAAGAAACTAGGAATAATGCGGACGTTGACAGTTTCAAGAACCCTCAGGATTTTTATTTTTTTAGAGAAAGGTCAAGAAGTTGTAAAAAAAAAAAAAGGAAGTCAAAAAAATATATAGTTTTAGGGATCAAAGTGTACGTGCTTTGTCGTATTTCGAAGGTAGCTTGTATCAGCTGCCAATCATACGGTTGATTCCATATACATTATTTCGAGCTTTGTGATCCTCGACTTGACCAACTTCTTGTCCAAATCGAAGCCTAGTAGTCACGTTCTGGAACTTTGGGGTGGGGGAAGATGTGGGGTTTTTTTTTTATATATATATATATATTTTTAGATTCTTAGAAAGTCGGTGGAGTGTGTTATGTTCTCTCTTGACCCTTTGAAAAGATACCCATCAACGTGGGTTTTCTGTACCTGACATCCGGATCAAATAGTGATTTCTTCTATATCTTTTTTTTTCCTATGTAAGTTGAAGGACAGGCACAAGTTGAATTTGAGATGTATAAGAAATTGATATTGGTGAGATGGGTACACTTTTTTTTTGGAACGTGTCCAGTTAATAATACTTTTGAAAAGTGTGAACCTGACACGAGAAGTTTCATAACTGGAAGACTAGTTCTTATTTTTTTCTAATATATTTATTTCATGGTAGTTTGGAAAGTAGTGTAAAAATGAGTGAAAAATAACGATAAATCGATATTATTGTTTAATTCGATTTTCATATAGAAGTGCACCATACCTTTTTTTTTTGGCTTGGAG
>JAQIWH010007984.1:0-10765 GCA_034695005.1 Cryptops parisi | reverse complement strand
GTATAAAACAAAACATGTTATTATTTTCCATGTACTTTTTTTATTGTACTGTCTATGAAACTAATATAAAACAAGTAATTTTCTAAAAAATTATTTATATAATTGGTATTTCACTTTTATATGACATTGTATTTTGATTGTCTGAAATAAAGAACAAGTTTTGTAATCTGTTAAAACAAGAGTACCGGTACGCTAAATTTTGTATTATTGTACAATCGTTTTAACTCGAAATAAAAGTACAATTGCACCAATTAAACATTTCCAAAAAATAATTAAATAAATTATTACGGTTTTTTACATTACGTATTTATCAAACTCAGAAGTAACGTTAAACGATGCAATGAATCTTTATGAACCATTTTTATTTACATTTTTCACGAGTTTCACTTCGCTTCTGTTGTAGAAAATGAATTAGTGATATACAGGATGTCCTTGAAGTTACTATTTGTTTGGCAAAATAAAAATGAGAATTAAAAAAAAAATCTTCAAAGGGTTTCAAAGGTTTAAGATTACATCTAGCCAAATAGTGATTTTAGGAACACCTTGTATTATATTCTTTTATTTGTATTTTATTTTATTTTATTCTTCCTCTTCGTGAAACATAGAACCAATTATAGCCGTGAAACTCATACTTTTTATTTTATTTTATTTTTCAGATTCTTTTTTTTTTAACCATTCTAAATAAAGAAAATGATATTCTATTAACTGGGGAAGGATAATCAACAAATGAAAATGTCTCAAATCTGTCTGAAGTGTCACTGTGGGACCATTAAGGATATTCCCGCCGAGCTAAATATAACAGGTCGGTAACGAAGCATTTAAGATATAAATTTTGTTTCTGTCATCCAAATAAAAAAGACCTCGCTGATTGGGGAAGCCGGTGCTCTTAACGCCTAAGTTTCCCATCTAATAATAATGTATACTTTACCACACTGTAGCTAATTCATTTCACACTGATTGAATGAAAATTCGAAAACATTTCGATATCATATAGTACTTAATGTCAAGTGTGATGTTTTGACGTTAAGCCAAACTATTACTGTTAATGTATTACTTTAATGCTTGTAATCAATTGGAATTGCACGATGACAATTGATATGGAATGGTGCCAGAATGACACTTTGAGTATGCTTAGTTAATGGTGAAAGGTGAGTATTGTAGATATTTAAAAAAGTAGGTATTTAAACATTAACGTGCACACCGAATGCCATGTCACTATGTCATATTATAATGACATAGTGACATACTATTAAAGTGCACAGGACTTTAATACAGATTCGTTCAAATCATACAAGATGATAACGAGAGGGTGATGGAAAAGTTTTTTTTATAAACCTGTAGAATCCCGAGAGACCCCAAACTGAATCGACATGGAACCAGTGGGATGCGTACCCTGGATCCCTCTCATTAGAAGTGAATGATTTAACTATAAAGCCACTGGGTCCTCCAAGTAATGATGAAAGTACATGGAATTCTCGACTTATTCAAGTTCCTTATGAGATTTCGCTATTATGCGACAAGAGAACTACTCCCAGATGTTCGTTATTATGTGAGAAAATTTCAGTGGAGAACATTGAAAATGGAAAATTCAGCATTTTATGAAATACCTGCACAGTTTTAAAAGTTAATTGTTTAACCATATAACCACTATATACAGTATATATAGGGTGTCTACCATGTAATGCCCTCATGTGAGCTCATGTGACCAGCATCACGTGAGATGAAGTTCACGTGAAAGTGCACTGAATCACTGATTTTTTTATTAAACTTGATATGTTACATCACCGGAAGTTATCTTAGATGTATTTTCCAAGGTCATCTAATAATTAAGTTCTTTAATATCCATCCCACATGTGATTTGAAAAGATGAAGCTATTCACGAACGCACGAAACTATAATGCCAACGCACGAAACAGATTAAAACTCGACGGTTAAAAACGGAAGTTACGCGCGAAAGAAGAACGGTATGACAGGGAAGCAAGTAAAGGTAGCCACGTCAAACATAGCCTACCTGAGACAATGTATTGGTAGAAAATCGATGAAAAAGTTGTGGGAACATCTATTAGACTGATGCTGATGAACGATCTATTAGACACATACATCAGTTTAACCACAGGTTTCCCACAACTTTGTCATCACTTTCCCGCTTTTCCATTGTCAGTAAGCCATGCTATCGCAGCTGCCTCTGAGTTTGCTGAGTTCATAACTTACGGTTTTAGTAGTCGATTTTCTATCTGTTTCATGCATTAGCATTGGCGTTATTTAGTGATTACTTTCATCTTTCTCAATATCCAAGTGAGATGGACATTAAGAAAGTTAATATTTGAATGACCTTGAAAATGTTCGGTCACTTCCAGCAAATGCACTGGATAGCCCATGGCTGATATACATTACAATAGTTCAATACCTTTATTACTCTGGCGTTACTTCACTGTTGGCTATCGTAAACGGTGTCACGTTAGTCATATAGTGTAGTATTGCCCATAGGATTTTGAATGTTATTTTTATTACAGAAATTTGAAGAAATTAACCTAAGTACTAGTACACGTTTTGTATATTTATATTTAATTATAAATATAAACTAATGTATAAATATAACTAGTGTGCCATTTCCGTCGCAAGCGACGGATGATCCAGAAATGGTACAGTCCAGTTTCATTCATGGTCAAATTTTGGAAGCAAACCAATGTAGATCTAAGAGATAACGAAGATTAAAGTAACAAAGTACTCGACTATATCGAGTTTGCATTAATAATGATGCCACATCCGTCTAACAGCAATTTGAGTAATATAGATATACGGTACTGGATGGACCAAAATGTGAATGTTTCCTAAACGGTTTGTCGCTATATGGTCGGAAAAACTAAAATAAAGTTCATTTCGTGCACTTTCTAACAATGTATAATGTTTATGTTTCTACAGTCATTTGGATATGTTTATATTATAGCTGTTTGAAAAAAAAAAGACTTACAGTTACCATACCATAAAAATGATAGCAAAACGCAACTTTCTTGAAATGAAAACAAACAAACAAATGAAAACAATTGCTTCAACTTTGCATTTAATTGTTGAGGAATGGTTCCATATGCCCTCCACCAATAACTCATCTCCAAATCACTGTATAAAGATGACATTACGCATTTCCAGAATGAGCATGAAATAAACTGTATTTCAGTTTTTCCGACCATGTAACTCAAACCAGTCAAAAGATATTCACATTTTTATACAATACCACAAACGTTTGGCCTACCAGGTATATAAAACTCACTGTATATAACTATCAAACAATGCAAAAAATAAGAAAGAAGGTAAATATTGTAAAATAATGTTAAACAACTAAATTGTTTTGAGTGACTTCTCTTAGTCTTAATGTTTTTTGAAAAAAAAAGATTTACTTTGATGATACTGTATATCACAATATAGTGGATCAGATATAATCCACAGATAGAATACGGTATCATTTCTTACGTAATACCTGACGCATCATCTGTCATATTATCAACCTAATTTCAAACACATCGTTGTTGTTTAGGTGAATTTTATCATGTTTTTTCCTTCCTATTGCTCAATTAGGATATAGGACACGCTTCTCAATTTGAAAACATTTCAATTAACGACATTCATTACGAAACGGCTTATAATGATTTTGTGAAAGCAATCGTCCACCACTACTACTATTACTACTACTCGTCCCTTGATGAACCTTTTAACTTGATGGTGAAACAAACTCGGATCGATGAACGATTCATTTCCCCGATAATGCAAATTTTAAAATTCAATTAAGAAAAATGCCATCGTAACTCATCGATGACGGTTTTCAATATATCTTTAACAAGCTGATTTTTTTTGGGAGGGGAATTCGAAATGCTAATAGTAATAATAAATCATCGTCTTTTGTTTCGGTTTGAAATGAAAACATTTTCGTATTTTTTTCTCTTAACATCAAAGGAAAGTAGCATTTTTAGTAGCAATAGCATTAAAAAGTAGCCTTTATTTAAAAACTGAAGATTCAGCATTTTAAACTGAAAAACACGTCATGATATTCGTGTTTATAGTTATTTATATACATATGAATAAATATCAGTTTCTGTAAGTTTGCATAAAAAATTGAAGCTTATGAATGAGTAATGAATCTATTACTAATAGACTACTTGGAACTGGTTCTGGTGCTGAAATTTTCTTTACATATAAACTTGAAATTGGATTGCGCCCAAGTAATGGATTTGTAAGCCTATATGTGATATCTATCTGTAACAACACACTTTAATAATAATCTACTCTTACGTGTTGGATTACATATTGTTTGTAATCAAGGATATGCGGATGTCAGGTGACAGAGTAACTGTGTCAATTTCACTACGATAGTGTCAGTTACTAAGTTAACTGAATGTTGAAAAGTTAATAAACTTGTTTATGTTTATATTAGGGCAATGATCAATAAAGTTTGTAACTCTGTATTTTTCAAGATTTATTTTATACCGAGGACTTTGAAAAAACCGTAGTGCTATTTTTAAATAAATTATATTTTAAATATTTTTTTTTTATAATTTTGTTTGTGCAGTGAATCGTTGAGTTAGCATCAACCAATCATGTCGTAATGCAAAGTAAATTATACAAAAAATGATTTTGTTTTTGTAATTTATTTAATAATTTTATTATGAAACTATAGAAAAAAAATTCTCACAAAAACATTTTGATGTTTGTCATGACATCATGCGTTTATATCTTCACTCATATCTGCACATCTTTGTTCAACAAGATGTCAATCTCTACAATTAAATGTATACCTAGTTGTTTTATAGAAATCTGAAAATTATCTCGTGTTTCATTCTTTACAATTTTAAATGTACAATAGTTAGAAAATAATCATGTATTTTATAGGGCCTACATAGGCCTACTAGTACTTTAAAAACTATTGGTGATAATTGCTAAATATGGTATCAGGGTAGTGAATCTATATAACTAAAATTCTTGAGTGACGGATGTGAAGTCAATATCTATGTTGAACTTGATATAATCTAGTACTTTGGTCTTTGTTCTCCCTACATGTACATTAGAATGCATCCTAAATTTGACCATAAATAAAACTGTACCATTTCTGAGTTAACCATCGCTTGCAACGAGAATGGCATGCTAGTGAATTGATAAGAAAAAAGCATGAAATTTATATTGCACATACATTTTGTTATCATCCATAGTACCCCTGGTTGCTGAAGTATCGTTCTTGAATCGATCTTAACTTCGTTTCTTCAAGGTGTCAATTTTCGATGTTTTTCGTACATTGGCATTATTAACCTTGAAGCCTTGAAATAGAATTCAAAGTCACTTCCGGTAACTGCATTTGAATACCCATGGTCGTTATACCTTATGACAGTTCAATCATCTTTTTCATATTATAACGCCAATGGTTATCGCAATACTGTATTTGCGGTGAAAGGATAATGCTTCACTTTGTATATGCTGTAGTCTACAGGGTGATACATTTAACGTGATACATCCAAATATTGTGATAAGATAACAAAGCATGTGACAAATAAATGTGTAAGACAAACATTGTTTGTTTATTAGGGGCCTTTCCAATGGTGTCATTTTTATTAAACTCAATTTATTGAATTAATTGTTTTCGGAAATTGCATTGTTACATCGAAAACATTTAGCCGTAGATACAAGTCATATTTAGAAAGTTGAAAAAAATTGAAGGCTTGCCCAAAATAACGTGGCATGTATTCTTAGTTTTGAGTAAATGGCAAAAGAAGTATTCAGCAACACATCGATTACCACACATTAGGTGACAAATTTTGAAGTGATATATGTATGTTTTAGGTAGGTATGAGTTTGTCTTTTGGCGGCATTAGCTAGGCCCATATATGTATGAGGCACGATATTCTATAATAATCTTAATATTGAATTTTTGTAACATACAACGTTATTCTGGGTAAGTCTTCAATTGTCCATTTAGACTGAATCTTGTGTTATTTTGTTTATTTATAACAATTCAATTGAAATAAAAATCGGAAGAATAATACTGATAATGGGGTAGAAGACTGCTACAAGAGCTTTTCTGTAGGTCATACAAACTATTCAAACTGCATATCGAATATTATATACAACTAGAAATGAGCCCCCGTGGTTGGTATGGTAACCACGGGGTGTCTAGAGGCAAAACTTGTGTTTATATATTTTTCTAAAAATTTTAGTTTACTATCTCATTAGTTATTACGTCTTACGTTTATGCAGTTCATTGTTGTAATTTAAATTTCCCTTGTGTTATACAGTTCATTGTTGTATTTTACATCTGGGCTCTGGGCATATATTTATAGTAATCAATCAGCGTCAGCGTTCCTCGCGTCAGCGTTACTCCTAGACGATTATTATTTAGTTTGAATGCATTGTTTGAATGACCTGCAAAGAAGCTCTCCTGTCTATTATCAGTATTTTTGTTTTAATTTTTATTTCAGTTAGATTGTTGTAAATAAACGAAATGACACTGAATTCTGACTAAATGGACAATCGTCTATAACTTCTTAAATATGACTTGGTAGCTACGACTCACGGTTTTCAATATAACAATGCAATTTCCTTGGACATTAATTTCAAGGTTAATGAAAATAGCACCATTGGAGGTAGATGGTACAGTACGTACTTGAAGTATAACGAGGGCACCGACTGGCCTTACGGCTGTCATGGTCCTCAGACTTTATTTAACCCTGAAGAGCACAACGTTTTTCACTAAGACAAAGGCACAACAGGATCCATCGGGCCCTGTTTTATGATGATAATTAAAAATAAAAACATTAACTTGTTTACCTGAAACAATACAGTGATATATTACAAAATTAAATGAAAATCAAAATACATTGCAGATTGCATTAAATTGTTATGTAAGGACGTGCAAACACGCCCCTAGTCTTTCTTTCTTTTACGTCTGCCAAACCATGACATAGGTATTATACTAAAGTATAATATGTCATGGCCAAACAAAACTTAGCGTTCAGTATATCATACTGTTAAAAAACGTACCTAATTATGAAACATGCACCATGAATCGTGTAAAAATTTACACGATCTCAATAACAATCTCACAATCTCATTTTACAATCTCAATAAATCATACATATGATTTTCAATCAGTTTTAGTCAAATAAAAATATTCCTTTCATGAAAATATAACTGGGTCGGATAGACTCTGTTGTGCCTTTACGTTATATTTTAACAAATAATTAAATTAAAAATATTAAATAATGTTTTAAATTTTTTTGGTATTTTTGTCAATTAATTGAGATTGAGATGAAAATAAGAGGATAAAAACTTAAACATATTCACCCCCGGACATAGGGGATTATCCCTTCCGAGTTTGGTTCCAATTGGTCCAGCGATCTAGGCGCCTTATTAAACCGCACAAACTAATCGACCATGTTTATAGTATAGATGCAACAAATTGGTCTTATAGCATTTTTGAATTCATTCAGTAACTGGGAATGCACTCGGCCACTGACAAACGCATTATCCGATTTTTCTTGAGCAGAGAATGCTGCCCAAGACCAACCATCACTGAAGCACCTCCAATGTACTATGCCTTATGCCAAACGGTTTGTTTTATGTTCTTGGTTAGGTGGTTCAACTAAAGTTTATCAAACTTCAAGTTGTCCAATGAATGTAAAACACGAAAAATAGTGTGATCTAAACAGTGTAGTTGCATGATGTTTGACATTTTTCCTGATGATAGTTTCTGGCGCTTTGGCGCCAGAGTAGATTTGGCGTTTGGTTCTGGTTGACAAACATCGTCTTCGTCCGAACGCGGTTTAAAACATTGTTAACTGCACACTGGGTCCTGGGATCTTCCCATTGCTTTTGCATTCTCTTGTTGGGACTGTCTAGCTCCAGGTACAGTGAAGCGTCAATAATCCGGGCGTCAAAAATTCGGACCGTTGATAATCCGGATTCACATCCGGCAGAAAAAAATACATACTGTACAGTAAAATAAATACAGTCCTTCCGTATAGTATAGTCATACAGTCATATGTAAATGTACATACATATGATGTTTCATTAAACTGCAGTATGTACTACGTAATAAGTTCACACAGTATGAATAAATGGTTTTATTAACCTGCTGTAATTATGTAGTTTAACTACACAGTACATACTAAAGTGAATTATGCACGGTTTTAGCTAAGTTTCTACATACAGTACATATACAGTGAAAGGTATGTTATGTACTGTGCATATACAGTACATAACATATGTTTAAAGCATAAAATGGCCTTTTTTAGTTCTGTTCGAAAATCTGGACTTTTTGATAATCCGGACGGGGTTCGGTCCCAATTAATCCGGATTATTGACGCTCTACTGTAATGTCCAAATTTATTCAATTTCATGTTGCTCCAATTCAGAGCCATGAGACAACATCCACAATATCACTACTGTACAATAGTCAACTCCACTGCTAAGAGTGGGTATTAATTACTATAACTACATGCAATAGTCAATGTGACAAGTCATTTAGTCATTTTCACATGTTTCGAATATTAAAGATGAACTTATATTTGTGTCTGGTCAAAACTTTTGGTGAGGTTTTACTGCACTTTTGTATTTTATTGTTAACCGATTGAAGAGCTTACCATATTTCTAAAACGTTTTGAATCCAAAAACACAATTTTTCAGGAAACAGGTTTTTTTATTCATTCGATCATAGACTTTGCATAAACACTCCGCAACAAAATGATAGAACAAACAAGTTTTTTGCAAATAATTTTTGACATAATCATGCAAATATTTATTTTTTTATTTTTTTATTTGACTTAGAGCAGACACAGGGTCCAATAAAAAAGTATACAGTTGGATGTTTACACTAACATGATGTGTTTGTACAATTTTGCATCAAATGTTTTTAAATAAATTACTGTCATCAAGATGTTGCGCAGCGTACCTCCGTAAACTGAAAGGAAGTTGATTCCACGAAAGGTAGGTATTATAAGGGTATTTTCACCTTGCCCTAGACTGTTCAGGTGCTGCAAAGTGGAATTTGTGGCTATTCTCCTGTCTGTGGTAGATAATATTATCGAATTGAGACTGATGGTGGTGAAGAGGGTGATTACTGTTAATAATGAACCGGAGGACCTCCTTCAGGCGGTTATACTGTATTAGCTAGGTGAAGTTAAGGATCTTAAGAAATTTACATTTATTCGTTATAGAAGAGTATCTTGAAACTTTAAACAAGTCTAATCACGTTGTTACAAGATACCTTCAATCTACGGAGACGGAATGCAGATGCATCTGTCCATACAAGTATCCCGTAGGATAATACCGAACAAATTGTTTATTTAAACAATATTGCTTTTTCCTCATTAGTAAGGATTGATCTCAACCTCTTAAACAGAAAAAGATGGCGATTTATTTTCTTAATTAATATTTCGATCTGTGGTCCAAAAGTCAAGCCTTCATCTATTGTCACTCCAAGGATGTTGATGCATTCAGCCGTCGGTTTTGCATGACTAATCATAACGGTTGTAGTTTTGAGTCCATTAAGTTTCATATTGCGATTCTCAAACCACTGTCAGATGTCTTCAAAGTCTTTCTGTATCTGCACCTGCGCTATATGTGATTCGAACCGGGGGTACTGAAGGATGAAAAAATTATCATCTACGTAACTCAGAAGCAAAGAATGTAGAGGGAGGTTAAAGAGATCATTAGCTACCACTGCATATAATATTGAAGTATATTGAAGGCTATTGAAGTGCCTTGTACAACCCCACAGGAGGACTTAACTTTAGTCCCTTTTAAAGTACCGATCTGGAAATACCTCTCTGGTAGATAATTATGCAGGAGAGTAATTCCTGTCTTAGAGACACCCAAGCTCATAAGTTGACTAATTATCAATTCCCGAGGCACTGTGTCATAGGCTTTTTCAATGTCCATAGACACTATAATAATGCCATAATTCTTAATCATTGCTTAAAAAAGTAAGTTTGTTAAAATATTAAAATAAGATTATAAAATTGAAATAATATTTAATATTAAGTTTGTTAAGTATTAAAAGTTTGTTAAAATATAAATTTTTTCACAAACCATAAGAGTTCCTTTACCACATAAATAAGCTAGAACCATTTAGGACTTTTAGTCATGTCACGGTATTTAAACCTTCGAACATTGTCAACATTAGTTGCGTCAAAATGAAAGCACCACTTTTCATATAGAATGGAAAGTAGAAATGTTCTCTAGACTCAGGGGAATCTAATCATTGAATTGTTATCAAAAGTGGGTGAAAATATGTGTGATATGTGAAGTACATTAATGGTTATACTTTTAATTAACTCTACGGGCACATAATTTTAAGGTAATTGAAATTAAGCAAAAACACGGTTGACAGAACAAGAAAAGGACCAAATATTGGAATTTTTCTATTAAACTGGTGCATCGTACAGTCAATCGCAAGATAAAATAAAGTGGTGGTTCATTTTCACCAAATCAAGACATTTATGGTACAAAACGTAGTTGTGGCCGACCAAACATTCTAAGCGTCAGGAACCATAATGAAGCAATAATTCGGGGTGTTAGCAACTATCAAAAGTCATCTCGCGTTGTTGTAGTTAAGGCAGGTATTGTGGATCACTGACGAGCAGTCCTAAGTTTGTGACACAAGAAGAGTAACCCAAATGCCACCACTTCTCAAAAGTAACAATGCAGATTGACCTATGTTTTCAAAGGACCATATCAGCTGGACCAAGAAATGAGACAAAATTATCTTTAGCGATGAGAAAAAGTT